>WEIT01002028.1:123289-146075 GCA_013389985.1 Dryoscopus gambensis | reverse complement strand
TCTTTGCTTATGTTTTCAGGCCCACGCTTGTTTCATTCCTATATAAAACTGTCAGGTCATTATTTTCAGATCTTTATTCCGACTTTCCTGTATATCAGAGAGTAGACAGAGAGGGCTGATTTTGAAATGAATTTCTATCTAAATTAGTATCATTTGTCAATATAAATAAAAATGAAAACCTTGACAGGTTCTAGTACTCCACAGCCACCACCTCCCTGTGAATTTTCTGGCATTTTTGGCTCCCTCTAGAGAAAGGCACCCAGCACGACCCCCCTCATTCCCCACTCACCTGCTCCTCCACCGCTTCGTGGCTCTCCCAGGGACATTGGGGTGCCCCAGATGACATCCGAGAAACAAGGACGGAGAGAGGAAATGACCACGGCACGGGGCCGTGGGGGGGGGGAAGACACACAAGGCGGAGCAGAGGGATGGACAAAGAGAAGATGGGCAGCAGGGCAGAGGGTTATCAAGAGCAGGGTACCACAAGGGAGTAGAGGCTGTTCCAGCGTGACCCATTCAAAACAAAAAAGCGTCCCCCAAAACCCACAGCACACAACAGCCCAAAAAACATCCGGTATCACAATGTAGTGTTCTGTGCAACGCTCACCGTTTGCAAAGTGAGACGGGGACCCGCGCCAGGGCCCTCGGGCGTACGGCAAACTGACACCGCGGGCCCGTCCCCGCGAGCACAACGTCCCTTGGCAGGCACCTGCCTCGTGTCACGTCGCTCCCAGTGGGATGGGGAGAACCCCCCGGCCCCCTCGGCCCTCCCTGCCCTGGCTGGGGTGCAGAGCGTCCCCCACGCCCTCGTCTGTCTGGGACAAACCCACGGAACACGTGTGTTCGCTACCGACCGATCTCCGCCCACGCAGGACTCGCTTTCCTGTCTTGCCCCCGAGCGGTGCAGGGCCACAAAATGCTGCAGCACCTTCCGCAGGCCAAGACACACCTGGATGCTGGCAACAAACTGCACAAAACAGTGCCCTCCCTCACGTTCCTGGTACCTTTAATCCTCTGCTGACACAAACAGTCCGTGGGACAGGGGCTGCCGAGCCCCTCTGCAAACCCTCCCTGCTGCTTGTGTGAAAAGTTCCTCACCAACCTCCTTCACCAGCTCCCGCCAGGAGCCTGAACCGGCAGACTGACGGAGTTCGGCCCCAAATTGGGGTCTCTACGTTCGTTCTCTGCCCCTTCTCTACAACCTTTGCCTTTGGTTTGTTCTTCCAGCCCCTCAGCTCTGTCTAAAACAATGCATCTGAGCAATAATACAGATATAACAAAACATCAAGTTCAGATAAAGGCACTGCAATCAGTAGTTGTGATGGTACCACCTTCTTACAGACAACAGCAGTTTCCTAAGAGCTCTCCTGGAACAGGGAAAGAAGAGAAATCACACAGACTTTTAAGGCAATACTCTAAAACCAGCAAGAGATTTATTCTTGTATATTAAATGTTAAAAATCACATGCATAATTATAGAATACTTTATAGTTAAAAAAATATTTCAAAAACCAACCCTGACAGTTTACCTGCAACTGCTATAAAATATCTATTTTTTAATATATATATATATATATATAAAAACATGATGATTTTCTGTAATCAAAAAAATTAGAAAAGGATGCAATCATCCAGGTAATGCTGTGTGAACTGATGCCCTGCATCGGACAGTCTTGTCAAACTCCTGCTGGCAGAACTGAGCTCACCCCGGCCGGTTCACAGGAACACTCGTCTCACATACAGATTTAAATCAAAGTGACATCTGTGCAAACGACGAGGGTAAGAAAATTGGTTTTTGCACACTACAGCAAAGACCTGTGAAGGGCCACAGTAGAATATGCTGCAAAAGAGCCCGTGGTACAAGAAATGCAGCCTCATGGGCTGTCTCCTCAGTCATGCTGGTGGAATATTTTGCGTAACGGGTCACGTGCACGGTGTGCCTGAGTTTTGTAAGCAATGCCAGAAATGTCAGCACGTGTTTTACCAGGCATTTATGGTTTAAGGCACGTTTTAGCTCCTAAGGAAGGCAGCCAACAAAGATGTTCATAACAATTAACAAGGAGCAGACATTAAAATGACCAGTTGCTGGTTTTAAGAAGCTGAGTCGTTGTTGTTCTGAAAGACGGCCCCGTATGGGTCACTGTTAATGCGCTTGTAGACAAAGTGGAAGACCTGGGGCTGTGGACGGCTGTGCAACTCTGCCTTGATCTTCTGAGGGTAGGTATCCTCCGTCAGTTGCTGCCAGGTGTCATCAACAAAAAGAAACAGGCTGTATTCTTCTGGATTTGCCACTTTAAACTTCTCAGCACAAAGCTGACATACGTCTTCGGTGGTGATATACGGCCTTACCAGCAAAGTCTTTCCCGTACAGCCACTGGTAACCTCCTGGAATGCAACACGAAGGTAGTTCTGTGGAACAAGAAAGCAGACATCAGGAACTGGAAAAACCCTCATCCTCTGGAAACTGAAAAGTCAGCAACAAAAAGCAAACCTCTCCCTGCTCCAGCTGCAAAGCACACCCTGGTGATTCCTGTGCTTTACGGCCATCCCGTGAGCTGCAGCCTGGTGTCTAAGCCTGGCCTAACCCAGCTCCACAGGACAGCATTGCACTTTCTTTAGAGGGATTCAGGAAGAAAATTTACTCTGCAGCATTTGAGTAAATCCGTGTGATCTTGAGGCAAAAGCTGGATCTTTTCCCCTGCAGAAACTGACGCACGCCCACAACTCTGATAACACGGATACATTCTAAACATGGCCCACAGGGAAATGCAGTTTCACCTGCTTTCTGTTTGTTTGTTTGTTTTCAAAGAAAAAGTAGCTGGCATTAAAGACTAAAATGCAGCAAGATTCAAGGAAGAGGAAAAAATTACAGTGAAAAAGAGTTGTTTATTGACAGAGCTGGCAACTATGGTTCATATGCTGAATAAATGAAGCATGCTAAATCCCAGTGGTAGAAGTTTCCATTTCCCAGAAACAAGCTGTTAAAAGCTAGGACTGGGAAGAACGTCCTGATGACTGAAGCTCCAAAGAGCACTCCTGTCTAATAAAGTATTGCTTGATACCATGCAGACCGAAACACTGAAGCTCTGCAACAGGATTTTAGAATCGGGTCTGAACCTGGCTGCAAAGTACTAATCCCTTTTTGTTACCTGGTTTGAAGAACTTGTAGGAAAAAAAAGGTCCTAGATAAGGCAGAACACACTAGTTTTAATTTTTAATGTAGCTCCCACACACAAGACCTGTTTTGAAATGCACGTGCTTTCAGACGGATAGGACTGCTGCAAGGAAACGCTGAAGTTTTTTACAAATGCCTGTAACTCATAGTGTAAGTATCAAAATTATTTCCATAGTATCAGAAAGCTGTATTTAATCATCTCCAAAATACAGGGGTTTTTGCTTTTCCATCCATTGGGGGAAGGCAGAAAGAGTCTCCAGGGCCCAAACGCTGGCAAGGCTGTGTGACTGCAGCACAGAAATGCCATGACCACGCCTTGCTTCCCTGGGAGAAAGATGACTGGAGCTACAGGTGTGTTCCATGCTGGCTGCAGGGAAGGTGCTCCATTTCAGGACTGCAAGACTCAGACAGAGAAGACAGAAAACTGGCATTCTGAGCAGACAGCAAAATGCTTGCATTTGTGCCAAGCACATCCTGGGAGTGGTGAGATGGACTGACTCGAGGCTCTTTTGAAAAAGACAATAGCAGGAGAAGCACTGGACACACTCAGTGACAGCTCTTCCCTGCCCCCCTGCATCTTCCTGTATGCAACTGAATACTGAGCCTGGACCAAGTTCATTTGCAGAGAAAGAGAAGATGGAACTTCATACAAGATCCTGCAGAAACAATCTGCCAGCAGTGTGCCCAGGTAGCCAAGAAGGGCTAGGAATAGTGGCCAGCAGGACCAGAGATGTCACTGTTCCCCTGTACTCGGCACTGGTGAGGCCACACCTCGAGTGCTGTGCCCAGTTCTGGGCCCCTCAGTGTAGGAAGGATGCTGAGACACTTGAGTGTGTCCAGAGGAGGGCAACGAGGCTGGTGAGGGGCTTCGAACACAAGTGGGGAATGACTGAAGGAGCTGGGGTTGTTTAGCCTGGAAAAAATGGGGCTCAGGGGAGACCTCATCACTCTCTACAAGTCCCTGAAAGGTGGTCGTAGCCAGGTGGGGGTCGGTCTCTTCTCCCAGGCAACCACTGACAGAACGAGAGGACACAGCCTTAAGCTGCACCAGGGGAAGTTTAGGGTGGACATGAGGAAAAAGTTCTTCACTGAGAGTGATTGGGCACTGGAATTGCCTGCCCAGGGAGGTGGTGGAGTCACTGTCCCTGGATGTGTTTAAAAAAAGACTGGACGTGGCACTCGGTGCCATGGTAGGGTTGATGAGGAGGTGTTAGGTTAGGTCACAGGTTGGACTTGATGATCTCAAAGGTCTTTTCCAACCTGGTTCATTCGGTGATTCTGGGGATCTTCTGCCATTTCGTCACCCAGCAGAAATACAAGGTGCTGGATGCTCCTATGGAAAGTGCAGTGTTTTGCCAGAAAGAACACAGACTCCAGCTGCTTGAATATGACACCCAGCTACAGGTCAGCAGGACAGAATATGGATCCCAGGGAGATGGACGGGCTTTGGGCACTGGCCAGGCACTGGAATCGCTTGTAATCGCTTCTCCTCTTCCTAACAGTAGACAACAGAACACCAAGGCGTAAATCCTTTCTTCTCAATTCCAACATTCTCCTTTCAGCCCACAAACAGCTGCATCTGAACAGTCAGTCCAAAGCAGATGAAAGAGACGCAGGCCTGGTTTTAGAGGATGAAGTAATCACGACTGTTTTGTTATTCTCCAGCTGAAGGTACTGCCCTGCTCTGGAAGAGCAGTACAAAATGCAGGGGACAAAACAAAACACAAACAAACATGAGGACATCCATATTACAGAACTTTTCTGCCCGCTTCAACTTCAAAACTGTTGGGGAACTTTTCTCCCACCTCTCCTCCCTGCTACCCGCTTTATGTCACGCTGGCTACTGGGGAGTTGTGCTGATTTATACCCCTGGAAATCTGGATTTGATCTTTTGATCAGTAAAGCGTGCAAAAAAGCTGAATCTAAGATGCAATTCAGTTGGTCCTCGCTCTGCAGGACATAAAAGGGAAGGTAAGAAAGCTCTATTATGTAGTGTTTTCTTCAGCCCATTGCAATGAAACTGTTTGAGAACAAGTGCAAAGACTTCAAAACCGAGGTGAATTTGCTAGCCATCATCTCAGCACTGTTTCACTCCACTTGTGGCCCCAAGGGAATTTGCTGTGAATCACAGCTCTCAAATGGCAATTTCCAACAACACAATCATCCCATTTCTTATTGCAGCCCTAAGCTCTACCTGAAAATCATCAACCGAAGGTATTGTTCTGTTTGTTGTCCTCCTCTTGTGCCACTGCCGGAGGGTATCTCTGGCCTCTGAACTGAGCAGTTGGGCAGCTTGTTCTTCCTGGAAGTTCTTGATCAGTGAAAGTGCTCCGTAAGCGCTTGTCAGGTAATAGCCTCCTGTGAAGGACAGCAAGGGAAGAACTTCTCAGAGCGCTCACAGTCACGAGTACAGACAGTTTTCTTTGAGATACGTGAATACACACAGAGAGGCACCCAGACACACACACAGATATGAAAGTTCCCGTATTCTATTGCCAAGATATATACACACAAAAGGAAAACAGCTTGGTGGCCTGCAAAACACTCGGGGGTGTGTTCTGAGCTGCTCAGAGACATGCAGGGGTTGCATGTGCTCCCTATTACACAGAGGTGCCTGTGGCTGGGGCTACTGGTGCTGAGGAAAGCTGATTCCTTAAATGACTCCTGTCGCTCCTTTACTCCCGAGGGTTTATTCCTCCACTCTTGGAACACCAGCTTTGTTCTAAACAATTTTCAAACACTGTTTTGTTTTCTTCCCCAGCTTCCGAGGTGGATGAAATTAACACGGCTGCTTAAACAAAGCATAAGACAATCTACCAGTGCTCATCAACTTCAAAGCAACCACCCTCAGTGGCAATAGAGCAACAACAGAGTGTGAGATTTGTACTCTGGAATCATCCCAAACAAGTAAAAAAAATAGATTACCTTCTCCATGCAGCAAGGATGGATCCAGCAACTCCATCATGTATTCAATTTCAGTATCCAGCTCCAGCATATCACACTGGGCTAGCACGTACGTCAACACGGGCAGGAAGTCATCAGCTCCATACAGCCTCCCTGGGTTGAAGGGAACACAGGCAGTGAGAGACAAACCACGATTTTTTACCAGTTCCCGTGTTGGAAAGGAAAGCGCTCCTTTGTGCCTTCTCTACCCGGCATACCTGTATTACTGCAGAACCGCCCAGAGTCACCAATGTGCAGCAAAGAGAATGTCACCTGACCCTCACTGCACAGGAGACCAGCTCAGTCCTGTCCTTCACACGAGCACAAATCTTGTGATGCCTCAAGGAAAATTTAGAGACTGGGCTCACTCACCCTGGCACCAGCTCAATTGGTGAACTGGTGAAAAGGCTGCCATGCCAGTCTGGCCTGACCTTCACCTGCACTGCTCTCATTGTCTAAGAGATGAGGAAGAGGCATTTTCTTTATGCATCCAGGGATGACATCCACTTTCTGGAAGTGTCCAGACACAACTACCGGTCTCTGAGTATGAATCCCACAGCAGAGAAGCCTAAATATAAAAGCCTGTTAGATCCGACAAGGAAATTCAACTCATTTCCTTGACAGAGAACAGTCAAAACCACCAGTGAGCAAGGCCTCCTGTACCTGCGGGGAGCCTACACGAAAGATGGGGAGAGACTGTAAGGGTCTGGAGTGACAGTGACCCACAAAGACCATGCTGTACCTAGGCCTGTCTGTGCTCCTGGCACTTGTTCCGCATTTTGACCCTCTATTTGGAAATCACTGTGTAGCCAAATCTCTGGGTCTGGCACAACGGTGTTTAGTGCAGAAATGATGTGACGGTCACTCAGAATTGCCCGGAGCGGGAGCCCACTTCCAGCTCTGGTGAAACCAGAGTGGACACTGAAACCAGCTCTGGTGAAACCAGAGTGAAACTCTGAGTGACACCAGCTGAGGCACACACTCCAGCTAACACAGGTACCTGGCTGGGAGTGTGTGGCAAAACAGATACTCAAATAGCTGCCGGCCCAATGACACATTTAACAAACTTTACATGACAAAACAAGACAGCCCAATGAGCATTTGCCCCATCTTAGCCCAAGTCTCCCAGTGCAGCACTTAACCAGCAGCAGCCTCTCAGTATTTTCCTTCTGGATGCTGGAAATACCTTACTCAATGCAATAACACAGTACGGTGAGAGGAATTTACAGAACTTCAGTCCAAGACTCCTATATCCATTTTTAAAACGCAGAATTTTGAAATGCAGTAATAAGCTGGGCAAGAGCTCAGTCCTAAATCTTGTAAAAGTACCTGGGGGGCTTTAACAGCCACGAGCTTTCACCATTCATCTCCAATCTCCGAAGAAAGTAGGTGTCTTGATCTGCACCAAACCCAGCTGCATATGCAATGCTTCCTTAGAAAGAAAACTGCCAAGCACCTGCAGCAGCTTGTACTCACTTAGGGGGAAAAAAATCTCCCACTGCCACAGCTTTGCTACACCTTAGCTCATGAGTTCCATAGCAGTGCAAGAGAGAATGTCAGAGTTGCACCTATAAATTCATGCCATCCAGCACAGCATTTTGGACCACTGACTGCTCAGCAGGTCTTGACTGGTCTGTAGTGCCACTCAGCGTTCAGGTTTCAAAGGCACTTTTGGATTCTTGCTACAGCGCAGAAACAGATGTAATTTCTGTTCCAAAAGCATGACAGAAAGTGCCCACATGAGAACACCCAGTGGCACAGCAAGCCAAAAATTTTGGATTAGAGGCTGCTTTTCTCCACCCATTAAGAAAGAACTCTTGTAGTTGTCACATTGCATACATGCTATTGAATTACTACAGCTAAGTATAGGGTGTTACCTCTATTACAGTTCGAAGAAAAATACTCATTTAGAATCAGTGTTAAACTCAAGGCTCACAGGAGAGCCTTTCTGCCAGGCAACTTCAAAAGCCTAGAGTTAAGGAAAGCTGCTCTTTTTCAACTGCCTCACATCTGTAGGATGCTCTGCCTGGAATGAGGTAAAACAATGCCCTGTTTTGCAAAGCTATCAGTGGTGAACTAAGAAGTGGTGTCACACTGCTTTGGTGTTGAACTATGCCAAACCCAGTCTGACTCATCAACCCCAAAGTTAAACATCCTCACATCGAGGCAAAGATGCGGCAGATAGGGTAAAGTATCCTTATCTAAAAATGTTAGGCAGACACAGCTGGCATGGAGACATCTGACTGACAGTCAATCACTTTATACCCCACAAGTCCAGCCCCACTTTCAAACAGCAGGATCTTCCAACATATCCCTTCCGGGAGTGTGTGTGAAGACTCCTCCCTCGGGTGGGAACACCCCTCACGGCCACTCCATCTGGCTGAGCAAAAGAGATTTGTCCCCTTGCTCGCTGGTCTCGCTGGTCTCTGTATGTTACATCAATCTCTACTCAGTTATTGTCTTGGGGTTTTTGCTAGCTTTAATATAATTGCTTTATTGTAATTGCTTTGATGTAGCGCATTATACTATACTAGACTATACTAGCAGTTTTTACTTCTATACTGTGTAGTAAATTATTCAGATTAAGATTTTTCTGTCTAATCATTTAGCATAATAATTATTTTTTTATATAACTATATCTGGTTTGCCATCCTTAATCCTGTAGGACAAAGTTGTACAAAGGTTCAATCACACCGCTATAATTCCTTAGATTTAAACCACTGACAAAGTCCGGCCTAAGACTGAATCCAGCTGCACCCAGGATCCTCTCTGAGAAGGAGTTCAGAAAGCAAGAGGGTCCTTCCTGCACCTTGTGACTCCATGGGGAGGGCTTCTCTAATTAACTTTGTCTGAAGCTCCCGCTCCACCCACGACAACAACTCTGCTCTATTTGGACTGAGTTTTTAAGATGTGCGGCCAGATAGATCAGACACAGCAGGAAAGAAGCAGAGAGGAAGAATTCCTCTCAAAAGGACAAGGAGAGGCTACAAGAGCTTCAGCAGGAGACCTGTCTGCAGAATGAGGTGGTCTGATTCCTCTAAAGGACAACACCAGGTATGAAATATCAGTGACCCTGAACTACTATGGAAGCACCATACCTGAGTTATTCTCCATGACAGTGTAAATCAATTTGCAAACTCTCAGCAGCAGCATGACTTTCTTTTCAGGTGAATACATCTTCTGCATAGTCATGAACTTGACTTTAATCTTTTCAACGTCCACAAAGTCTGGTGTCGGAACAAACACGCCCAGTTCCTGAGGATTCCTCTGCCGCACCAGCTGCAGGTTTTCCTTCAGTTGTTTCCAGGAACCATCCATGGTATGAAACTCTTTCAACATCGCTTCAATGTGACCCTTCAATGGCTTCAGAATGCACTTATGCATGGCCTTCTCCAGCACAACATCTGCAACAGGAAAACACAAATCCAGCTGACTTCCCCCTCTAAAGCAGAGCCAGCATTAATATAACCATTCCCTAAAGAGAGCCTGCAGAGCAAAACTTACTTTCTAGGGCCCATTTATTACACAAGCTGAGTTTCCAGATGTTTGTTAACACAAAAACAAGAGGCAGAGGAGAATCTGTATTCCATTGTCATTTATGGCATTGTGCTAAATAAAAAAAACCACACCCACACAGACAGATTACGGATAGTTTGTTTTTTTAAAAACAAAAAAAGCTGCAGGTCTATTTAAGTTTTTCTTTTGTTGGTTGGAAGTCTGCAAGTTTTATTTTACTTTGAGTTTAGACTTTAACTCCCAAACTTCATGTAAAACACAGTCAAAATCATAATTTTTGTCTGCTTTGGCATTAAAGCCTATCCTTTTTGCATAGTTTCCACTGGAAACTATAATTCAGCGAAGATTTTGTGAAACTTGGCTCAGCTTTGTCAGGATCTTTATGAAGCTGGACAGATTACAGGCTTTAAACTATAAATGAAAACCAAGCTGTGTTTTTCCAGCCTCAGATTTCATCACGCAAGCTTGTATACAGCTTTGTCATCAAGTTCGAGGTTCTTTGGTAATAGTGTGCACATGGCACAGTAACCACTAACTTCAGGGCTTAATTTTAATTCCTGTTCTACTCCAGTTTTTCTTTAACCATCATTCTCCATTTTCAAAGTACGGACTGTGTCAATAGAGAAAGCTCTTTGCTAAGCATTTTCTCTGCAAACCTTTACTTTAAAAGCTGATTTCCTTTCCCAGCATCCTTTTGGCAACACGGCTCACATTAGTTATTAGATTACATCGATTATTTGTACCATGGTGGGGAATGTTCCTCTGCCATCCCTGCAGGAGAGTGGGGCAGGACCAGAGCCTAGAGCAGGCAGATGTACCAGAGGAGCCCAAGGACTGAGAGCAGACAGAAGAGAGACTGTGGCACTGCCAGATCACACATTTACACAAATTAGCAGTGGACATTCCTGCTGGCAAGGGTGACTCGTTAAAGTTTCGTTAAACCTCATGCCTGTCCCAGGTTTTTGCCTGTACTTCTGTGTTTTTCTTAGACTACAACCTCCTTCTTTTCTCCCTACTCTCCCTGTTGTTTTTTTTTTTTTTAAATCACATACTATTTCTAAGGCTTGGGATTTACACACACACCCACACGCTCTCCGAACAAGCGTTATTCTGTTTTCTTGCTTTTTGCTTTCATTTATCTTATCCTTGTGTCCAGCCCTTTTTCCTTTTGGGTCTCCATACATCTCTTTCCCACATAAACACACCCTTCACACACTCCTCGTACGGTGCCCTGACTTCATATGTCGCCTTTTTTCTGTGTTTGTCAGTAAAGGCACCAGTAAAGGCACGATCAGTCTGAGACATGTTCTTGGTGGCCTCTCACACAGCGGCCAGCGCTGGATTCGGCTTCCCACCAGACCAGAGCCATCAACTACACAGTAGCAAGTGGCAACACTTCAAACGAGTGATCCTTATCCAGTGTACTTGGCAGAGCCACACAATCACCACCAAACCAGCCAGGTAAATAGAAGCAGCACTCTCCTGCACAGGGACAGAAACTGCCATCAAAGCAGTCCTCAGGGCTTCATGGGGCAGAAACAATTGCAGAGACAATTTTCCATCAAGGAAAATGCACAAGTCTCAGCCATGGATACGTTGGCTAGCTGAATTTCTAGAGTGTACAAATCGTTCCTTGCTGTCTTCACTGATGACGATTTTTTTTTTTGACAATTCAGCTTACTTTATTTCTACTACCTGATTTTTTTTAAATAGGAAAAACACCAACTGCTTTGCTTGTAAGAGGAACACCTCTGCAGCGTGCATTCCAACCACTTGGTACTGTTTATTAAAGCAGTTGGCGCTGCTAAACGTCACACAAAGTGAGAGCTCTGTTCCCGTGAAAGCCGAACTCCCACAGGCTTCCACTGGAATTTCTGCACATGAATACTGAGCATGAGCCATCCAAAGAGGGGTCATCACCACATTTGCTCACAGGAGCCTGGGAAGGCTCAGTATGTTTCTGTATGTGACTGATTCTCTATGGGAATAGGAAGCAGAAGCAGTGCCTCCCCAGAAGCTACAGGAACCGGATGCTGCTGGGAGAGAAAATTCCCCCCCAGAGCCCCAGTCCTTGGTTGGTGCCAGGCTCGTTGTCTGTAGGTGGGAAGGGGAAGGCTCAGGGCTTCTGCCCTCAACCCTTCGAAAGGTAGTGCCGCTTCCACAGAGGAGCCATGCAGATTTTTACAGCTGGGCAAGGTGGCAAGGAGGTTTCTTTCACATTTGCAATTTGTCACAGGCTCCAAAAGCAGTGCCTGGAACCTGCTTTGAAATTGACTCCATCACATTCCACAGTTTCCAGGGAAACCTGAAATAATTGTGAGGCAGCACAGAGGAAGGGATCACATAACTCATGTGGCTGTTCTCAAAGCTCCACACAGGCACAACAAAACAAAGAGAAAAACCACAACAGACAAAAATCTACCAAACCACACACAAAACCCCCCCCCAAATAACACACAACCTTTTCTTCTCCCTTATGAATTCTTGGCACAGACATAAGAACCACTGAGTTCTGCCCTCATATGAAAAAGTGGCAAAATCTAACAAGCTGGTGAGGGTAAACAGCAGCAAGACTAAGAAGGGTTGACTGATTTGTTAACGGTCAACAGTAATACCCATTTGCATCCTAATAAACACAAAGCTTATAAAGATTTTGTAATCTTATTAAAGCCTGTAAGGACAGCACTTCTTGTGATCTGAGTCTTAGGACAATATTCAGTGTCACGGCACCAGTAAGCATGTTTGGGGTCAGACCATCCAAGTAGCGACCCCTTCTTCGGCACTGCTGCTTCTGGCTGCTTTCAGATAAAGGACTTTCTCGATACGGTCCCACAAACCAATTCTCAGCCAGCAGCAGTTTTCACTGACTTCTAAGGGCCACAAAGAAGTATATGAGGGTTTCCCAGGCAAATCAGCATCTGAGCTGTGAATTGAAGACTCTTTCTTTACCTGAACATCTCTGTATATTTCTACAATCCAAATCAGCAACAAAAATTCTGTTTACTTCAGACGCATGTTTTCAAATATCCTCCCAGGATGCTTACTACTCCAAAACCAAAACAGACACTCTTCAGATAATTTTTTTAAACTAAATATAATTTGAGCTGAACACTGTGTATTGTTCCTGAAACGATGCTTATAATTAGCCATAGCCTCAAAATGGGAACTGGAAGTGCTTTGATAAATGAATTGTAAAGGCCAGCCAGCTAGTTTCGTTGTGACTTGTGGAAACACATCTGTATCCTGTGCTGACATGCTATTTCTGTTTTGCTGCCAACCACACAAGCCTGCATCTAGACAGGACAACATATTAGTCACTGCCAGTGTCCTTACACAGCCTCCATACAACCCACACTTCCTCAAATTGCAGGCACCCTCTCACCTTTTCCAGGCTCTCAGTTTCCCTGCTACCTACCAGCTATCGTTGCTCCACTGAGATGACCCGTCAGATTCCGGTCCCTGATTTACATGCAAGCCCTGCTTACCGTGGCCACACCATTCATCAGAAAAATCAGGGGTCAGCAGGAGACTGAGTGAGCCTGAGAAGCATCACAAAAAGGCACAGTCCTGCACAAGTCACACTGCCTGAGAGCTGAAAGCAGAAAGCTGCTTTGGAAAACCACAGCATGTACATGCATGACACCTGACTACACGGCATTTGCTTTGTTTTGCAGTTTCCTAATACCTTGTAAGTTCATTGACTGACTCACGTCAGGACGGCCAAGCATCCATTTCTTGGTGGGTGTCTACACTGTCACATGCCTCGTCCATGGTGCAGACACGGGTACCTCCTCCACAGGAGCAAGACTTGACAGTAAGAGCTCACACAACCCACATTCCTTGATAATCAGCACAACCCTGAAAACAGAGGTGAGACTGAGGTGGTTGCTGTACAGGCAGTGGTGGCAGAGACTTAGCACCTAGGGATGAAAGGTAAGCCTCCCCTCACCTGACCTACATAAAGCACACCAAAGAATCACACAACTATCTGTGCTAGGTGCGTTCTGCTTTAAGCATTTGTGGGTTACTTAAAACTCATGCTATAGCTGTGTGGTAAACACTTGTCTTCTCCTAAAGTAGCAGTAAAGAAAAGAAGCAGGGAGTAAGCCACAAAGTAAATCCAAGGGATGGTCAGAAAGAGAACCTGGTCCTCTGCCTCTGCTCAATGCTTTTAGCACTGCTCCCTACCTGCCCTCTCTCGCCACTCCTGTGGTGAAAGGAGGTGCACTGAGGGACACGTCTGTCAGCCTACATGAAAAGATGCTACAGTGAAGGACAGGACACCAGAACAAATGTACAAGCACCTAAAGAGTAACACAGTTACCAGCTGGCATGGGTTTTTCAAGCAGAAGTAGTGACATTCCATTCTAATTCCTTTAGGAGGATAATTGGATTAGTAAAGAAGAGGGGATCTGGGGTGGGCTGCCGTTTAACCTTTTTTAAGACCCATAGGCTTAAATTCTGTGCACCTTCCATATAAACAAACGAGGGAAATACTGTCTTGCCATAAGAACCATAAGCAGGGTGCATGAACAGGTACATAAAATACTGCACTGAGAACCCAATTATCCATGGCCAACTGTCAAACAAGGCGGACACTGGAAAAGAGGTACCATGAGGGTCGGGCCCCGGGCTTCAGTTAATTAGTATTTTCCAGCTCTGTCTGCCTGCAACTCCTCTGTACAGACCCAAGGCCCTGCAACAAGGCATGGACTGCCAGTAAAGGGCAAACACATTCTCTTTAAGCTTCTTTTGACATTCAGCATTTAAATATCCCTTACATATTAGAAATACCAAAACGAGTAATAGACAGTATTGTTTAGGCACGTTCCCATGTGATCGGTTAGTACCTCACTGACAAATGCTTAAAACCAGTCATTTCTTGGTTCAGGGCCAGATTTGGGCACTGAGACTGAAGTTGTTCAGATGTTAGATCCCACTTGGCAAAATGACAACATTCAACTTGACTCCTTTCTGTTCAAAGCCAGGAAAAGATGAAAAGACAAACAAAAGCTCCCAGACATTTGCTGACCGAGCAGCTGTGGACTATCAGGGTCTCCTCTGACCCAGGTCAGAGGAGTCCAGGTCTTTATTCTGTGGATACAAATTGAGGTGCAGATGTCTTTTAAAAAAATAAATTGCTTTCATCCTCAAACAATAAAGAGCCATGTGCCTTAATCTTGATTCTGTCCCAACACTGGGAGTCCCATTGCTTCAGGGAGGGCTAACAGCCTGCAGTGCTAAGATTAGGAGGCATCTGTCAGAACTACCTAGAAACCCTGAGGCGTATTTTGCCAATGATTTTGCAGAAGTTTAACAATCTGATGGGACCCCTATCTGGGAAACTTAAGAGATCTGCCGCAGAAGTCTTTTGCTTGCAGGAGTCCATGATGCAGTTCTAGAAGAAAAGCTACATGATCACAAAGATCATTACAGAGACATGGGAAGAAGTTCCAAACACCAAGGGCTTCACTAAACCTGGGGGTGCTGCTCTAGCACCTACTTAAGTTCAGGAGACAAAAGAGGGTTAAAGTGAAGCCTGAATGACTCAGGACGGACAGCATTATCCCAGAAGCACACATCCAGCAGCAGGCTGACACGTTAGAGGAAAAAACTGCACCACGGGAGTGTGAACTGATGGGAGAGGATAAACAACTACTCACAGAGTTAAAATTTGGGCTGCAATTCCATATTGAAATAGTCGAGCAAAACTGTGGACAACAGGCAGGGCTCTATTTCATGAAAAGCTCTCTATAGGGATGACTAAATTTTGCTGTCACATAGTTATCTGCTTAGATCAGCAACATCTGATGCTCCTGATCCACTGCAGTTGTTTGCTGGCACAAGTAAAAGGCAGTAGACGATTCAAAAGCAAGTTCTTCCTTTGTTTAAACCAGCCCACTTTATAAATTAATCGTGTTTAGTCACATGATCAAAACCAGACTTTCTGTCCCAGAAGAAAACCAGGTCAATTTCAGTTCTTATATTTCATAGCTTATGCTACTCCAAAGCCTGAAACCTTTAATAGCAGACAACATTTTTTTCCAGTCTTGGGAGACCCGCAGTCCGGTTAAACCACACCCTTGTGAAATGAAAAGTACATAACAAACCAAAGCCTTCACAAAATTACAGCCAAACTGCATCTGTATTGCTTTGTCAAATATGCAGCACTCTGCAGGCAAAAATGTGGCTGCATCCCCTGCTTAACTTCGTGCTTTTTCTTCCATGCAACACGCACCTAACAGTCCTTATTATTATAGAGAGAATCTCGTATGTCTCTGAATCTCAATATCGAGGACACTCTTCATATTTTTGTATTTGCTTCAGCAGCCCTTGTGACTTTTGCTTGCCTTTGTGTAAATGAAGTTGAGGTTACGTGAGAATACTTCCTCTTGGTCAAGGACAGGCAGAATGTCAATATAAAATTATCCTCCAGTCCCAGAGAAAGAAGTATCTGCCAATTTTGCACTGAGCCAACTGTTGGGACACTGGGGTATGGAGAAAAACAAGCAAATTAGGACTGAAGTGAGCTCACAAGGAAAGTATTCTGCCCTGAGGCGTGTTTACCTCTTAAATGTGGCTTACAGGCTCTTTTACAAATACTGCTCAGACTGTGCAAGAGAGGCAGTGAGATTTATGCAGCAACAACGATTTCACTTTTGTGGATACAAAAGTCTCTCTCTGCTGTTTAAACATATATTCTAACATATAGCTCATCCACAACCACTCAGAAACACATATAACAGAGAAGCACAGAAAACTACAGTTCAGCAGCCCCTTCTCTCGCTTGCCCACATTGTTTTCTAAAGCTCTTACATATCTTTTTATTTAGTTTCAAGTGCGGGGTTGGTACAGCTTTGCTAGAAGTGACTAAGAATGCCTGGAAGAATCAGATTTATTTCCAAACTAACTTGTCATAAAATGTCACTCTGCTATTAAATGTCACTCACTGGTTTTGAATAAATTCTAGTTTTACAGCTGCAATCCATATGGTTAGATTTGGCAGTTTTAGACCAAACATTGGGAACCATGTTAGCCCAATTCAGGGAAAAATACATGTGTGCCAGCAAATAAAGGATTCTCTATTGTTAACAGTACAGCAGCAAAAAAAGTAATAATCACAGGTAGAAAGTCCACATTGCACCTATTTTAAGGATAACTTCTTAGGAACACCTTTGTAGTGTAATCATTCCAAGTCGGTAGGGTAATTTGGGGTGGGGACGAGGAGCAGGGATGTTGTTTTAAGACTCAAATACTCGGTGGCTCAAGCTCTACTAGCGAAGTTAGCCCCACCTTTCTGAACTGGACAAAGACTATCACTATAAACACAGAACACACACTTTCATCTTCCCCCACAAAATATAGGACAGTGTTTCTTACCTATTTGGTCTTCAGGAATCAGTGACTCGATTGGGGGATCAAGTTCGGAGCTTTGGGACAAATAGTTCTTGACTTGGGTCATGAACTGACGAATTGTTTGCAGCATATCAGTGCTGGAAACATGGCACTCCTTGTTTTCTTGGAGAAAGCTGACATAGTCCTGTACTAAGCATCCAAAATAGGTGCGTTTGTCCCGGGACATCTCTGCAATTTTCTTAATCATCCTCTTCTCGGGGGTCATGAAGGAACTGAAAACTCCGCTGACTTTCCGTAGCTGAGATTTCACAATCTTGGGGAGAACAAACGAACTGCTTCTTTTCTTCTTGGGCTTCAAAGGGGGTGCCATGCTCTCTTGGTCACTTTCCCCCTCGAAGTCCTCCAGGCTGCTGTTGGTGTCCCCCTCATAGCCGAAAAGCGGCATGCTCCGATCGAAGTCCAGCGAGTCAGACGAGGAGGTGGAAATGCTCATGTCGCTCAGTCTCTGCCGGCCTCCATTCCACGGGATGTGTGACTCAGAGATGGCAGCCGGCGTCTTTTTGGAAGCTGCTGGAGCCGGCTCGGGCAGGGCTTCACCTGGAACAGCGGCTGCCTCGGGCACGCGCATGGAGCCAGGCCGGATGGCCGCCGCGCTCCTGGAGGCACCGTCCGCCTCGGAGCACACAGCCTGCTTCTTCAGCCGAGGAGGCGGAATCGGGGTGGGCTTGTTCTGCAGCAAATCCGAGCCTCTTTCCTTATGGTTGACTGTTTCTGGCATGCTCGCCTGCTTTATAGTCCTGGAGAGCTGTGGGCTCGTGAGGGTGCTATTAATAGCAGGAGGTGGCGGCCGGGGCGGGGGGGAGCGAGGCCTCGCTGTGCCATTCACGTCTGGAGTTCTCGGGCTCTGCCTTTTCAGACTTCCACTGACATCCTGGCTGTGCACTTTTAAGAAGAGGGGATTAATGAAACACAGCGCTCCGTTGGTCTGGCTGCACTCCAGCTCCGAAGGCGTTCTGGTTCGTATAGAATGCACTCCATTTATAAGGCAGAGCTGGCGTGAGTCTTTGCAAGCACTGTCCAAAGGCACAGGCCTACAGGGAGGTGAAGGATCCGGGGGGTTGCTGTTAGCCAGGGAGCTCCAAAAGTCTGAAAATCATCATTGCATTAACGTAAGAACGCAAAACAGCATGCAGATGGCTTTCAGAACATTCAGCTCAACAACACCAGTTTAAAGTCTCAAGAAGTTTAGGCAAGATCTTATTAATTCAAAGGGGAAAAAAAATCCAAGTGAACCTCTTAAAGCACCACCAGACATAACTGCATGCTACATTCCTGGGGCTGCTCTAACTCATTTATAAATACCATAGCCAATGCATAGCTTCCAATCAGCCCTCTAAGCTTAAAATTAAACTGAAAATCAAAGAAAGGAATGGAGACTGTAACATAATACTTTTTACTGGCTTGAGACCGAAATGAACACAAACTGCTCGCTAGCATCTCACTCAGGAGAAATAAGGCAAGATTCTCAGCTGGTATTAGTAAGCTCACTTCATTAAAGACAATAGTTAAGCTGATTTACACCAGCTAAAGGCCACTTACAGAAACCCTACAAATATCTTGGTTTGGTTTCTTTTCATAGAGGACACATGAAAAGACAGCTCACACTTTGCTGTGGTGGATGCACGCATCACCTTTAGCTATGCAGACCACGCCTTCAAGTGTCTAATAAGGGCACGGGCCTGCCGGCCTGCCTTTGCCCTGGAGACATTGTTGCTGAGGATACAGACACGCAGCAACACTTAAAGAGACCCAGTGTGCAGTCCCACACCAGCAGCATGGAAAACCAATGCTACACCAGCAAGTTGCAGCTGCAGCCTCTGCACTCATCCCAGCAAAGTGTCAGCAGGTTTGTGCAACCGAGTCACTGCTAAAGAGTGTTGGTTCCTGAAGGTATGAAGACTGAAACCAGATGTGCCCTTGAAGGCATCAGTCATGCTGAAATAAGGGCAGAATACCAGAGGAGGGAGATTCAGCTAAAATTTGCCAATCTTGACATGGTCCCTTTTCCCATAGTGTGTCAAGATGCCTCACTGCAGGCAACTGAGCAGCAACACCTGGGCCCAAGTGCAGGAATGCCAAGCATCCACAACAGGCCCGTGCCCAACACCCGTGTCCTGCCTGCAGGGCAGAAGACAGGAAATAGCCCACGGTGACAGGCCACGGCCAGAGCATGTGTATAGGCACAGGCATGTTTCTCTACATAGTCATGCCATGTTGCTGGTGCTCCCAGCTTCATGACTTCACATCCTGCCTGCAGATCTCTCAGTGCCTGTGCCTGGCACATGGCTGCTGCAAACACACGTGATGCAAGCACTACTGCACGTGGAACACAAGGGAGACTGAGAGGGAATCTTATGTTCAGCACATGAAACCTTACAGGTTGGCAACAGCCTTGAAATCGTTACCAAAAGTTCCTCCTGATGTGGTTTGCTGGGCTACATGCTGTTGGCCTGTCCTGTGCAGCTCTTCCTCTGAGCCTATGGCACAAGAGAGCTCTGATAGGGGATACAACCCTGTGTTCACACACCATGGGATTTTGTGCCTACATGTTCCTCAAAAAAACCCTCACACTTTCAAGGAACGGCTGTTGGGAGTTTTTAGGCCTCTCTTGAGTCCACAGCATTGAAGGGCTGACTTTCTGGTGTGCTCTTCTGCACATGGACACCTAAAACTCCATCAAAATCTTTACTTTGTTGCCTGCTATTAGCTCATAGACACTGTGATCTTAATCTGGTGTGTATCAGGTCACTGATCCCAAATATAGCAACCACGCAGACACTGATCCATCAATCTCCTCCTCAGCTTTCAAATGTAGCAGCTAAAGGAAAAACACACACAATGCAGAGACTGTTCAAGAGCAAGACTTATTCTGCAGCACGCAGGCCACAGTGCTCTGGGGTACTGGTGACAAAGGGTGGTTAGCCTGGAGAGCTTGATCAGCACCACCATTACCATCCCCTCTGGAGACACTCACCTCATGTTACTCTAAGGCTTCCATGTGTCACCAGGAGACTGGTCTTCATTACACCATATCCCAATCAGACCTTTTACTTTCTTTCTGCCATCTAAACATTGCCCTCAATAGTACCATATTTGCCTCCATTCCCATAATAATCCGTACTTTCACCTGATTACCTAAACTTGCAGCAAGCAGTGCAGAAGTAATTTATCTCCTATCTAAAACAAACCCTTTAGTTGCATTGCTACTGCAGCAAACCAAAATGCAAAGCACTGCAATACATCCCCGTGTATGACTTTACTGCAAAGTCCCACCAAACAGTTCAAGAGATCCTCACGCTAACACTGATTTAGAGAGGATCCTTTTCAAAATCAAAGATGATTAAAAAAATCTGCTGCAACAAAGACTGCTGACAGTCAACCTTCCCTTCCTGGAGAAGGAAATGAGGCCACTCAGCACTTTGCTCAATGTGGAGTTGCTCAATGATTCATCTGGGTGGTGCCCAAGTTTCAAATCCCACCAGGCTTTGCATCCATCTCCTCTGAGCTCAAGGTATGCTTTACAACGAGCCTGTGTTTGGCTGCAGCAGCCAAGCGATGCAAGGACATGTCCTTGCACTGTCTTTTGGTATTTCAAATACTTCGCCTAACCCATGCCCCTGGATACATTCTGCAGATCCTATATACACACTCATCATTTTCTAAATATGCCACTTCATTGAGGCACGGATCTCAACATTCACCATTTTAAGTTTGCATGCCAATCTGAACAGATGTTTTATCAACGGGGAGCCTCAGTTCCTACACTCTCCTCACAATAAATTACAAAGCCAGTGTCTGCTATGTGAGCACGCAGACAATGTTAGGTCTTGGAGCAGAAGCAACATCAACCTCTGTGTGGGGACTGTGAGATTTGCTTTGCCCAAGGGCTGCCCAGAGAGGGGAGAGAAGAAGGAAGAAGGTAACAGCACTAACGAAAATATCACAGAAGGCACAAAAAGAAGGAAGAGCACCACTCCCTGGCCAGAACAAGGTCTGGCCTTCCCAAGTAAGAGAAACTGCTTTTCTAAATGAAATTTGTATCCTCACTAACCAATATGAACTATTTACTGACACAGCCTATTTCTCCAAGGTTACAGGAGTGCTACAGGGAAGGACATCTATGTGGAGAACTACTTACTCAGTCCAAGCTGAGCTATCTCTTCAAGTTCAGCTTCTGTCTTTGCTGCAGCAATTGCATGAGGCAACTTCAGTGTGAACGGAAGGACATCCCTGTTTTCAAAGAGAAACACCATTATAATTTTCAGCAACATCCATAGTTTTAAAAGTTGTTTTGTTTTGTTTTGATTATTTTCTTCTGGACTTGTGGCAGGTAGCANTTTGTTTTGTTTTGTTTTAAAAACACTGGCAGTGGCTGATCTCTGATTATTTTCTTCTGGAGTTGTGGCAGGTAGCGAGATCCTGAAACACACAGCACAGGTAAACATTACCAACNTCCTTTACACTGCACAGTGGAGTGAAGGGCAAATGACAGTCAAGTGCCCGGGACTTTCCCTAGGTTCATTTCCACAGAGCCATCCAGTATTTTCTGCCTTTCCAACAGAAGCTTTTACACCTGTTCTTCTACAAGCAGATCAGTGAGATGCAAACTTCTTATCTGCCCTTAAGACTTCAACAAAGCTTCTTACTTTCTGAATACACTGTTGACTGCTATTCCAGTTTTCCGAATAAAAATTTTAAGGATTAGCTGCACAGCTGCTCTAAAAATTTCTAAGCCAAGGGTGTGTTGGTACTACTCTATTCTAGGCTGAAAATACTTCACTTAAGAACGTTTTTGCAATTTATTCTCCTGTGTGGTTTCACTTAATTGCATACTAGACATCAACTGGATGTTGTCAAAGGGAGACAGATTAATGAAGAACAGCATATGCCAAATCTGGTGTAAAAAAACTTTTAGACAGAGATTTTTAAGGGACAAAACCAAGTAACTGTATGTGCATTGTACAATCACTGCCATCAACCAACATTATTATACCTCTTGCCTGCCCAGTTGGTACCAATACTCTCAAGCAACAGTGCATGCTAAACTGCAGCACCTGTAGTAGAACTACCCATGGAATTAAGACTAAATGAGAATGCTACACAACTGGTGTCAGCACGAATTTTGGTTTTTGTGAACAAGCCAACCATCTGCTGTAGCACAGACAGATCGTGGGTCTCTATCACATAAAAATTCTCCATGCTGTATGTTAGCTTCTTGAAAAAACAGCATCTCAGAATTCCACTCACACTCGAATCCAGCATATGCACAAGACTGATACACAAGCTAAAAGCATTTGAAAGGCACTTTCAGCATGGCACGACAGACAATCCAGAGTCCAGATCATCATCGTGGTCTCAATTCAAAGATAAGTAAACCTTGACTCCTCATAAAAACTGGTTGGGTACCTCCTGCAAGAAATTCCCTCTGGTTTTAGGAAATCCTCCTGGATTTCCTGTGATGCACCAAATGATACTGTCTCTTTTTCACAATAGCTACCTAACTGCCTCCTTCAGTCTATACAAAGCAACTTTGAACCTTCAGTGAAAGAAAATGGATAGACTAATGCCAAGAAATCTCTATTTGCTGCATGATCCTGTAGGCACTCGGAGACAATTCACCAGAGCCTGGCAAGTGGGCAGAACTGGGAGGGTGACAAGATAAGGATTATCTCCTCATTAAACTACTTTTAAATGTATTTTCAGCTCATTTCTCATCGGGTGCTGACCAATTACCCAC
>WEIT01002028.1:78705-123236 GCA_013389985.1 Dryoscopus gambensis | reverse complement strand
AAATACTTCGCCTAACCCATGCCCCTGGATACATTCTGCAGATCCTATATACACACTCATCATTTTCTAAATATGCCACTTCATTGAGGCATGGATCTCAACATTCACCATTTTAAGTTTGCATGCCAATCTGAACAGATGTTTTATCAACGGGGAGCCTCAGTTCCTACACTCTCCTCACAATAAATTACAAAGCCAGTGTCTGCTATGTGAGCACGCAGACAATGTTAGGTCTTGGAGCAGAAGCAACATCAACCTCTGTGTGGGGACTGTGAGATTTGCTTTGCCCAAGGGCTGCCCAGAGAGGGGAGAGAAGAAGGAAGAAGGTAACAGCACTAACGAAAATATCACAGAAGGCACAAAAAGAAGGAAGAGCACAACTCCCTGGCCAGAACAAGGCCTGTCCTTNTGACACAGCCTATTTCTCCAAGGTTACAGGAGTGCTACAGGGAAGGACATCTATGTGGAGAACTACTTACTCAGTCCAAGCTGAGCTATCTCTTCAAGTTCAGCTTCTGTCTTTGCTGCAGCAATTGCATGAGGCAACTTCAGTGTGAACGGAAGGACATCCCTGTTTTCAAAGAGAAACACCATTATAATTTTCAGCAACATCCATAGTTTTAAAAGTTGTTTTGTTTTGTTTTGATTATTTTCTTCTGGACTTGTGGCAGGTAGCAAGATCCTGAAACACACAGCACAGTTAAACATTACCAACCCCACGGCTCCTTTACACTGCACAGTGGAGTGAAGGGCAAATGACAGTCAAGTGCCCGGGACTTTCCCTAGGTTCATTTCCACAGAGCCATCCAGTATTTTCTGCCTTTCCAACAGAAGCTTTTACACCTGTCCTTCTACAAGCAGATCAGTGAGATGCAAACTTCTTATCTGCCCTTAAGACTTCAACAAAGCTTCTTACTTTCTGAATACACTGTTGACTGCTATTCCAGTTTTCCGAATAAAAATTTTAAGGATTAGCTGCACAGCTGCTCTAAAAATTTCTAAGCCAAGGGTGTGTTGGTACTACTCTATTCTAGGCTGAAAATACTTCACTTAAGAACGTTTTTGCAATTTATTCTCCTGTGTGGTTTCACTTAATTGCATACTAGACATCAACTGGATGTTGTCAAAGGGAGACAGATTAATGAAGAACAGCATATGCCAAATCTGGTGTAAAAAAACTTTTAGACAGAGATTTTTAAGGGACAAAACCAAGTAACTGTATGTGCATTGTACCCCTGTTGTCATCAACCAACATTATTATACCTCTTGCCTGCCCAGTTGGTACCAATACTCTCAAGCAACAGTGCATGCTAAACTGCAGCACCTGTAGTAGAACTACCCATGGAATTAAGACTAAATGAGAATGCTACACAACTGGTGTCAGCACGAATTTTGGTTTTTGTGAACAAGCCAACCATCTGCTGTAGCACAGACAGATCGTGGGTCTCTATCACATAAAAATTCTCCATGCTGTATGTTAGCTTCTTGAAAAAACAGCATCTCAGAATTCCACTCACACTCGAATCCAGCATATGCACAAGACTGATACACAAGCTAAAAGCATTTGAAAGGCACTTTCAGCATGGCACCACAGACAATCCAGAGTCCAGATCATCATCGTGGTCTCAATTCAAAGATAAGTAAACCTTGACTCCTCATAAAAACTGGTTGGGTACCTCCTGCAAGAAATTCCCTCTGGTTTTAGGAAATCCTCCTGGATTTCCTGTGATGCACCAAATGATACTGTCTCTTTTTCACAATAGCTACCTATCTGCCTCCTTCAGTCTGTACAAAGCAACTTTGAACCTTCAGTGAAAGAAAATGGATAGACTAATGCCAAGAAATCTCTATTTGCTGCATGATCCTGTAGGCACTCGGAGACAATTCACCAGAGCCTGGCAAGTGGGCAGAACTGGGAGGGTGACAAGATAAGGATTATCTCCTCATTAAACTACTTTTAAATGTATTTTCAGCTCATTTCTCATCGGGTGCTGACCAATTACCCACACGTATCAGTGCTTTCAGCACATGCATATACAGCTCAGCTAAAGAGAGGCTGTAGCAAAGGGGTCAAAGATGCTTCTCCACCACAAACAAAACCAGCAGGCACAGCAACCCAAGAGCAGCCCACACCAGAAATCACCATGGTCAGCATGAACTGGCAGCCTTGATGCAGTAAAAGGACTGTGGCCATCAGAGCTGCCTCTGCCTGCTTCCTTCAGAAAGTGTGCATGTGTGCAGTTTGTTTGAGTTGTGTCCTGTCTGTGCATACATACAAGGCTCGAGCATCAGTCTGGAAATTTTCACCAGTAAACTGAAGTAAAATTGAAAACAAAATACTAAAAACGCCAGCTGCTTTTTTTTCTGCGTACTACCTGGAAAACAATTTTGGCAACCATAAACTGCAAAGCTGACAAGGCCCTTTTTGTTGTTCATCATCTAAATTGACACATCTCAGCTGTCATATTCCACGTATCTGACATTTTTCCATTATGCTCCAAAAATTATTTTCACCAGGAATTCCAAGAAATGGACTTTGCAAGCTAGTTTGCAGTGGTTTTTAAATGAGCTACAGAGCACTTAAGAAAGCATTACAAGATATCAGCTAAAGTACAGTTCAGCTTGGCACCACCTCACAGCTGGGTGGGTAAAATCACAGCAGCCTCCCAATAATCAGTATGAAGAGATACTTGTTTCCAAGACTCACCTCTGATTTCTTCCATTACGTTCTAAGACTAGCCAGGAATATTTGCAGATTGGCAACATAAATATCATGCTGAACCAAATCCTCGAAACTCTTTTTCTCAAGACAGTCTAGCAGATGTGACTTGGAACATAACACCATCTTACCTGCTAATACAGTAGAAAGCAATGAGTCTGAACAAATCAGCAAAACTTATTCCAGACCCCTCCAAGGAAAATGCTGCAAAGAAAGTTACAAGAAAGAATCACACATTAATCCACTATTTCTTTTAAAAGTTTAATAAAAGACATCTCAGATTTTTGCATGAAGTTAATAAGCTATCACCACCAAACTAGCTACTATTTGGTTATGAGAAAAAAACTCTGTAGAGGAGTACGTATCTCTGCTGAAGGCATTTTCAAGAATATACTGATATTCCTGGTGGCTGGTTTGCTTTTGTGTTCCAAGAATATGGTCTAATTCCTGTAAAACAGATTGTGTGATGAGGACTACACAATGTTTTGCTAATAGACAACAGGTCAATAACTGAGGCTTTGTTTGCCCAGTGTACTAATATACCTAATCTTAAATCTCTTATTTCCTCCTCCTGAATTCCACTCTACTCACTTCTCTTCACCCCAGGTGTGCATAACTTAAAGGGAGATAAATTTTCATTCACTCCAAGAAAACCTTTTTAACCCGAAAACCCTTAAAAAACTCTGACAATTCTGTTGCATGCCATTGCCTTGCACAAGAGAAGAGGAAGACATGAGCAATGCCTTTCATTTTTCCCCACGTCATGCCATTGTTCCTTATTGATATAAATACTTGTTCTCAGTAATAATGACTATTATCTCAGGCTGTCTCTGATGCCAGTTGCAAATCTCACCCAATGACTACAAAGATCAAGCAGAAGAAGCTCCTAGAGTGAAATGATCTAGATCTTTTGCCTCTGGTCTAAAACCTCAGCTGTGAAAAACTGCTAAAACCATCAGTAAATACTTCCCCCTTGTGGAAGAATTTTGTTCATAAAAGACAATATACAATTATTTTCTAGATGGGAATTTATTAGTATAACAAGCCTATAAACACAGCCTTAGACCACACTTAGAGCAACTATTATTGACAACTTTCTCTTCTCTTTGCCTTGCCTTGCTTGTAACTGGAACCAAAACCAGATACATAGAATTAACTTCTTGTTCCTGGGGGCGGGGGAGGGAGAGATAAAAAAGGGAAAGTTCGACTAAAATTATGTCACTTTACAAACAGAAATAGAGGTTAACTATAGACTCTCGGTTTCAGGGAAGTTTAACTGAAACTGTTGCTAATTTTTTCATTTTCTCTTTCTTGTTAAAATGAAATATTTGTTCCACTTGCAGTTTCAGCACCACATGTGCTCACCAGCTGCAGCGTCCTTTTTTCATTCCTAAATCTCAAACTTATTTTTCACACTCCCTTCTAAAGATATGAGGGCATTATTGGTTCAAAACAATTTGGAGTGCTAGCATTTGCTCATTTCTACTGAAAAAAGAAAGAACAAATATGATTTGAATTAAAAAAAAAAAATAATTGATCTTGCAACAGAAACAGTTCTAAAGGGTTAGAATCCATATAGCTATTACACTAAAAAAAAACCCCAAACCAAGAAAAAACCAACAACCCATCCCACACCTAAACAGTAGACAGAGAGAGCTCATGACAAAGTTGCATCCAAGAAGAGTCCCCTGAGTACAAGGAAATGCAAGGGCATTTCATTGACAGCAGAATTACAGACTGTGTTTCTACAAAAGATAGATATGTTTCTAAGAGGAGAACTACCCGTAAAAATAAATGAATCCTGGATTCAGCAAGGTACACAAGGAAAACATCCCAGCTGGAGCAGCCTTGAGCGTTTCTATACATCTGCTCTCTGCCAGGCAGAATATGCCTGACCCACTCCCAGAGCCTGCCTCGGAGAGCAGCACAGGCACCCCAGGGCGTTACTGGCACGACTTTGGGTGTCTCTGCTGTGGGTTTCAGCAGCGCGAGTGCTCGTGCACCCGGCAGGGAAAAAGCACCTAACCAACCGCTGGAAAGTGTGTAACTCACAACTTACTGTATGTGCTTTCTTTTATGGCAAATTCTTTCAGGCAGGACCCACACTCACTGGACAGGCGCAGAGAGATGACTTTCTTCTGCAGCCTTGCAGATTTCCTGACCAGAAATATCTGTTGTGGAGAAGGCAGAAGGACATGGTTTCAGCTTCATCACAGATGCCAGAATAAATACGGATCAGTCACAAAAGGAACTGGAACAACCTCATGATGTCTGATCTAAACTATACCAGAAATTTACTTGGTCATTACTGTACTGGGTCCAACACCTTGGTGTAAAATGGCAGCACAACATCTGGGAAAAGCATGTCCTCAAAGAAACTGAGATTCTTCTTACCCCAGGAGGCTGTGCCTGCAAAATTTCCATGGCTTCAGCATCATTCAGACCAAGCTGCAGCCACACAGGGTGAGTATGGAGGAGCTTGTCCAATATGCTTAGCTTGTTGGATAGGCTGTCATATCCAGAGTCCCGAGGGCAGCTTTTTACATCGTTTTTCTCAGGAGAGACATTATCCATGTCCTTTATTAGACTGTGGAAAATTAGAAAAAAAAATTACCTCCTATGCTAACCTCCTATGAACAATCACTCAGGTCAGCAAACAGAATTATCACAAAGCTCATGGCACTGCTGGCACTCTGGGCTGGTATTTCTCCTACTGAGAATTCATATATTTAGCATACACAAAAATTCTCTTTAAAGGTTCTCAATTCAAAGCCAGATTGAAGATAAACCTTAGCTTTCTTCTATGAGATTGGAGAAATTCAGCCATCACTTCAGATACAACTGTATGTGCAGCTGTGACTGACTGAACATTGCACTTGCCTTCCTTGCTATGCTAACATATGGAAAAACTTCTCTTCGAGGATATTTACGCAGTTCAGACACTTTTATTCCCAGATCGATTGCAAATGCTGCAACCCACGGAAATCTTCCTCTCTCCTGCCTGCCAGAAAAATCTGTTCAATACTCTGACAATGGAGCAACCCACTACCTGTTGGTGATCATTGCACCAGACATAAGAACTTAGTCTGTTTGGAGGGATTGTTTTCACAAGTTCACAAGCCAGCATCACTTCATCTTATGCCCAGACTACTGTCTCTGCTCCAGCAGCTCTGTTGCCTTCACGGCTGCATATCCATCTTTGCTCCCTCTGCTAAGAGGTCAGAGTGGGAGGAGGTGAGAAAGAGATGAGAAACCCAAGAAAGAAACAAGAAAAACATGTTAAATCCCCAAATAACCCTCCCTAAGGCACAGCTTCCTTTAAAAAATTGTTGTAAGTGGCAGTCACTTTTTCTGGTACTCCTGCTAAATTCTGTAAATATTTACATTTTTTTCCATTTTGCCATGAAAGGTCCTTACCTTGCATTTTAATACTACACCTCCCAGGATCAGAAACAAGTAACGAATTGTATATTTATGCTCCAAATTCCTTTGGCTGTGGATTGACTCCTATGTGAGAAATAAAGCCTAAGCTAAGTGTGAACGTGGCAAAGTAATGTAAGGTTAAAATTTATTTGGGGCAGGGCATCTAAAGTTACTGCTACATTCAGCAATGAAGTACAGTTCTTGGAGGCTACAGATACTTGTTATGAGAAATCCAAATAAACAGAATACTTTGAGATCTCCTTTTGTTACGCAAAGCTTCACCAGCATCCATATGATACAGAACACCCAGTACAAGTGCATGTGTGTTGCTGGCTCGAATTCCTCATTTTTGAGCTAGAAGCACATCCTGTGATTCTCCCCATGCTAGAAATCACTATGGAGCAGCTACTCTGGTAACAGCTTCCTGATGACAATATTTAGGAACAGACAGAAAGCACCCTGCAAGCTCGACTGACTCCCTGAGATGTCAGGCAGAGGATGTGGTCCCCCTACAGACCTTTTCTGTCGCAGAAGAGGCCCTGGGCAGCAGAGGGCAACACAGCTCCACCTCGCCACTGCACGCAGTGCAGCTCTTCTGAATTGCACGCTTTGGACAGGCCCTCGGCATCACTAACAGCATTTACCATCCTCATTGTCCCAGCTACTGTACCCGCAGCAGGTGGGTGCAGAGTTCACCAGCACAGCAGCACTGAATACTTAAAAAAGAAACAAAAAGCCTCTCCGCCCCCTCAAATTCCCCACGCCCAAGAAAACAAGCCAAACCAGATGAAAACCCACCAACCAAACAACAGAAAAAACCAAACCACCAAACTGCTTTCTTCCAGCTTTGGTCAGCAACTTGCAGCATCTCTGGAGAGGGCAAGCAAGGAAAGTAAATGGGGTAGAGAACTTCACTGTATGATCAGATAAGAACAGGCAAAATCATGTGACTTTTCACCACCTGGATCAATTCCCACTACCAGCGTTTGCCTCTTTCTTTTTTCCTTTGTTTGCTTATTTATGACATGATGCTTTTCAGATTTCCAAGGCATCTCAAATGCAGATGATTTCCCCCCCTGCCCACAAGCATCAGAAGCTTTTACTAACTGATAATAGGCCTTCAAGGGGCACAAAATACACAGAAACACGCTGGGTGCAGGAGGGAAGTACTGTTTACATTGGTCATGACCGGGTCTGAAACTGCCTCAGTAGGAATGCTGGGTTTCCCTTTCAACCAGTCCCAGCAAAGCCCAGTGTCGCAATGGATGAATCTCCAAAAAGTCAAATCATGAACCACAAAAGTGTTTTCCTGAGCTGTACCTCCAGTCAGAAACCTCCCACTCACCCTCAGTGCCAGTTAGCTGCACTACAAACCAAAGGGAGCTGTGGCAAAGCGCAAGTTATATGCCAACGCTGGCTGCAAGCTTAGACAGCATTCCTTGGTCAGGAGGTGAAAACTAAACATGCTGCAGGGGGAATATGTCCAAAAGGGAGAAGTTTTTTGCCCACTAAAGATAGCTACATCACATTCAAAAGAAGGTGTGTGACTGGGATGAGCTAGAATGCCTGCCCAATATTGGTTGCTACCACAAAACGACCTGGAAAGCTGGAAAGAGTTTGCACAGCCATGGAGGGTCACGATGTTCCTCTTTGGTAGGACTGGCTTCATGTTGTCCCACACCCCCTAGACCCTTATAAAACGGAAGACTAATTTGAATGGGGAGCTATCAGGTTTTTGGAACCTCCAGGTAACTTACATGCTGAGATCCAAGGAGGAAACTCTCTGACCTACATACATGGGCACCTCCTTGCTGCAGCTGCTTCTGCTCCCTCAAGAAATAAACCAAAGATTATGAATATCTAATCACAACCAGAATTTCTGCCACTCTGAAACACTAATGGTTCAAACAACACCAAAGCAACTGAAGCTAAATCAGCACTAGAATGTTACTGCAATCTGAGGTGAGGTACATAGGAATAGGCAACACTTAAGAAAAATTATTTCCTATTCCCAAATAATAAAGAAGGAGGCAGAGAGAAAGATCTATCCTGGTGAACTCTGCAAAGAGCACACCTTGGAAAAACCACATCTGGCAAACCACATACAACCTACGAGAAGCCACTTCCCAAGGCCTGGGAGCAAATGCAGTAAAAAACCCCCACTGGTGTGTTTTGACAGCCTATTTGCAGTGGTCTAGCACTACTGAGCATCATATTCCCAGTTTGCTTTTTATTCTTACAATAATTTTAATTAATGATCTGGGCATTAGACATACAGTCAAACCCTGATACATGGGAGTTCTTGAAATTTGTCATGTCTTAAGAGTTAGACCAAAATTATTTGGGGCTGGCATGTGTGTGTCACTACTTTGGAAAGAATTGAGTGGAAAGAATAACCATTGGAATGTATGAACAACGGATGAACTCAAGTGTACAGAATAAGGAAAAGAAGTTGCTGTAACCTAAATGCTAGCAAAAGACACTGTATATTATACAACAACTAAATTCCTCTCCCGGTTTTACTTTTGGGTTGGGGGATGTTTGGTTGGTTGGTTTGTTTGTGTTATTTGTTTGGGATTTTTAAAAAGACTCCCGATAAAAGACAATCTGACCAGGTCACACTAAACTCAAAACTGAAACACAAATCAGCCTTAAGGGATGGTCTGCTTGAATGCAGGGCTGCTACATGTTCTTTTTCAGTGGGAAAGGAGTTCCAACACTACTCACAATGAACTAAAGAAAACACATGATTCACGCAAGTTTCCTTCGATTTGAAAAACACCCATAAACACGTGGGAAGAGAGGTAATTGCCAAGATAAACAATGCTGTGCTGCATCCTGATCACTTAGCTCACAGTAAAAAAGACAAGGAACAGGTTGAAGCCTGTAACCAGGGTGATCCTTGCTCATGATGTGAACCTTGCTCCAGTCCCACCGAACTTAACCACCACAGAGTTAACTCGGTTTGACTATCCATTGCAAAATGCCTGGATTTCTGTAAATCTTGCAACCTAACAGCTCTTAATCACCCCAGCCTAGTCTGTAAAGTCATACTGAACATCAGCTGGGAGGGGCATAAAGCCACTGGTAACTTCCTGCATCCCATTACAGCTAAAAGAACAGGACATCGGCTGGGGAAAAGGCTGCTGGATACTTGCCTACCTGTCAGCAATAACAGAAGTGGTTCTCTATGCAAGACAGCAAGAAGGTGGCTCTGCTGAAGTTAGTAACTGCTGTAGAAGAGACAGCAGCGTGAGGGCTGTGCAGCGCAGGACACGCGGCAGGGAGCAAAGCTCTGCCCCTGTTCCTGCCGCAGCAGGAGAGCAGGAGGGGATTAAGCTGCTGCAGCTGCCACCACCAGCAGAGCATCCCTGAACCACTCCACAGGCACCAAGGGCCCCGAGAAGCCTGGAGCTTTCCAGCCCGCCCTACAGACACAGCAGGAAGCGTCGGCCCCTCATGGACGTTCACACAGACATGCAGGGGGCCTGGGGCCTCCTAAAAGATCATCCAGGTGCATGCAGGTGCGTGCAGGTGCCACCAGTCCCCTCCCACAGGCTCGTTTGTGTTAATTGCACGCAGAATTGTTACTCTTGTTACTCTCTTGTTACTCTTTCAAAGGTCACTGGAACGGCAGGACAGAAATCTGTCCCACTAATTCCCTTTTCTGACAACTCCGCTCATTTGCATTATTGAGATAAATATCTGCACTGGGAAAAAGTGCAGGCATCAAAAAAGCGGGATACTGAAAGAGTCCCCCTTAAAACACATTTTTGCAAGCCTTTTTTTTTGGCCTGGCTTTTACATATTTACAAGCCAAAGTGGTAAGCCCTTGAATCATCGTTGATATTACTTGGGCCATATATATTAAAAGGAGAGAGGAGCCCAAAATAAAACTGGAGTGAGGAGTATAAATCTGAAAGTAACCACATAACCACAAAAAAGCCCCACACCACAATACAAAGGCTGGAGAGATGCAATTTCATGTCCTTATTTTTCTGAATTCAGCCAAGAGCTCTGCAACTGCTGCCTTTCCAGAACTGCTCTGGGTGTCTGTGGACACCTGCTAAGGTGCAAAAAGAGTGAGGAAAATGGACACTGAGCTCAAATTTCCCTAGATGCAAATCCAAGGGTCATATCAAGACACAAACTTCTGAACAGCAGGACATGCAATAAGAAGAGCAAAATACATTAATAAGTTCTAAATTACCTACAAAGAAATAAAATTATGACAGTAAACACAGCCTTGTGAGGTGTCTAGTTTAAACAAGAACTCTGGAAAACTTTTGTTGAAATTACTAAATCTTGCTCTGTAGCTCCATATAAAAATAAAAGGTGTCAGTGCACAACTAAATTACATAATTTATACTAACTTTGAAACAACTTCTTCCTTACACAGAAGCATGCAGTTCAGAATTTTGTAGTCACAGAAGGTTTGACTTTAGCTCATTTATTCAGACTTCATATTTCACATAATATTTTTGGATGGCTATTATTATTTTTCATGGAAATTGCATTATTCACTTTTTTATATTAGGCTTACTTACATATCTTAAACCAAAATACATTTTGCAGACAAGATTAACAAATTAAGATTAAAAATCCATTAAAAAATCAAGAAAAAGAAAACCCATGATCTGTCAAATGGGGAGGTTTAGTTGACTGTTTCCAGCTAAGTGCTTCCACCAAGATTTTACAATCAGTAGACCTTAGCCTTTCATGCATATGATGTATTCAAAGATACAAGCAGCCTTTTCTTAACTGAAAATTAGTTGATGATCTCTGAAGTTAATTAGCTGAATTCACAAAATGAAAAAAGTATCCTTTCTGCCCCTGTAAAAGAACTGTGCTCTCAAAAGCTTTAAAACTTGAATAATGTTCAACCAGGGCCATAGCCAAGGACTTTAATCAGTTCAACTGTCTTACTTCTTTACCGCTTGGGAAACAAAGATGCTGCTTAATGGTTTTTTAAATAATCTAAATATGCTTTGTAGTAAGTTCTAGCAGATTTCAATAGAATTCATAGGAAGAAAAAGAGCCAAAAATCTTGGATGTAATTCTAAATAACAATTTCCCCCTTCATTAACTCACTGCTAGAAGAACAAAGCCCACCAGCTCCAGAGCTGGCCAAGACCATGCAGTCAGATAAAACACAACGCCTACATCGGTTGCTTTCCCCTTACAACGAATATTTCAGATAAGTACAAAAATGTGTTCTCTCATTAACACAATGACTAAAATATTAATTATATTCCAGATGTCAATTTAGCAGACATTATGGCAAGCAAAACCAAAATGCTGGGATCCCACTCTGCCCACTTTAAGGTACAAGCCTAACACTACAATTTTTTTTTTTTATTTGCAAGTTACTCATGTATAACTTAACTTAAACACATAATCCACATATGTATCAGATCATAGCAGTCAATATTTTACTTCCTAACCCGAGAACATAAATAAATCATGTTATTGTATCTTGAATCTTCGAAGAGCCACTTGAAGCAATGACCATTTTGTCTTTACAGCGTGAAAGCAAAGCTGTGCCACAGACAACGGTTATAATGTTAGCAGTTTCCTGCTTTAGACATTCATCAGTATCCAAGTTTTTTAACAAGGAAGTAGAAGTGAAGCTCAGTTGCCATTAGAAGATATTAAGGCAAATACACCGAACACCTGAATCTCTGGGCACTCCTGCACAAAGGCAAATTCCTTGGATCAAGAGCAGGAGTATCTACACATCCTATGCTGGCAGGGAGAAAAGTGCTAGGGCATAAGCCACCCAAGAAGACACCACAACAAAAACATTCCTGTCATGGTAGACCCTCCAGAACTATGAAAATAAACATTTTAATCACCTTCGCCAATCAGCAGATTCATCTTCCACTGTGAGATCTGTCTGTACCATCTCCTGTTTCAGTTCTCCGATCTCTGAGGCAATTGTGTCAATGAGCTAGAAAGGGACAAAAATAGTATGACATCAAGTGAGTGGAAGAGGCGTGGAAAAGAAGCCGGGGCAAGTTTAGTCACCACAGATTACAAACTTTTCTTTTTTTGTAAAATCGCATCCTATTTGGACTTCCCCTTGCAAAGGAACAAGTAAGGGTTGGGGCCACGTATAATGGTTCTCAGAGGAAGAATAATTCCTGTTTTGTGCCAGTACAATACCTTCCAGGTTTGGCTAGCCTTTTAATTTAAATGGAATAAATTTACAGCTTCTACGTATTATAAAACATCTTACAAAAACGAAATTATTCAACTGTTCATAGCATTTGCCTTCTCAAATTAAAAAAAAAAAAAATAGAAGAGCTCCATCTGCACGAGTTCTATTTCAGAAGGGACACTAAGCCAGCATTACGATACTGTGGGTGATGAAAAGCAATGAAGCAAGAAGGGAATGGGTGGCAGCTTTTCACATTAGGTTTTGGACTCCACTTGAACACAACAATTCAATTTTAAAAGAATTGCCTTGCAACCCTTCAGCTCAGGTGGAACCCCATCCTAATTCTGCGTATGAGGGCAAAAACTCATTTTAAGTCGGGCAAGGTTAGCACTAAGGTTGTATCCCGAGAAATGCAGAATTTGCTACCCAGAGTTCTAGGAAACATTTTGTTGAGCAGACACCAACCATGAAGTTTGCAAAGCATGCTCTCTTGAACACTTCTTTGTAGCCAGTGCATCAAGTTTGCTTGTCATGCCACACCAGGACAGCCTCTAAACCCTAGGAGGGGTCCCTCTCTCCTGCCGGGAAGGAACCTAATGAAGGGTTTTTAGTGATGCAGTGATCTCTACCACCACCCCTGCATGTCACTGCAAACAAAAACCCTGGCACTTGAAGCAAAACCAGCTTTGCAGTCCAAGTCAGAACAGTCTGCACAGCCACCCATAAGGTATGAGCCCAAGTCCCACTCGGGGCAGGCAACTAAGTACAGCAGCATTTCAAAGAATTGCAGGCATCATCTTCCTAAATTGTTATACTGGAAGTTTTTCTCCACCTCAGGAATTCACACTGTCCTTTGCTGTGCAGCATTATTCCAATCAATTCAAAAGAACTTTTAGTCTCTGCTTACAACTGGCCAACTCCAATAAATAGACCTTATGTAAGAATGAATTACCATTACCCACACCATAAGGGCTTCTTTCTGTCCAAGTCATAGGTCCCAGTGTTGGAAATGATACAAAGTTTAACATCTTTTTGTATAACTTTAGTCAGGGGTTTTGTTCTCCTTTGCCCCGGGGGAAAGGAATTGAGGTTTCTTTTCAAAGGATTGTTTCACCCCTCAGGCCTGATAAACTTAACATCTCAACAGACTGGGAGTAGCACAGAAGATACACAAAAGATAATGACCATTAACAAACATCAACTCCAAACATCACTGCTGGCATTGTCCGAGACTCCTGGTCTGGGAAGAGATAGAGAGGAGAACAAAGGATGAGAACCTAATTAACATGGAAGGCGAAGGGATCAATAACTATTAGGGAAACCAAATACTAAGACCTTGGGACCAATGAACATTGAACCAATAAATTTCTCTGGGTTTTGACTGTATGTGAAAAATCTAGTAAAGAGTTATGTGTGATGGAATGATTTTCTCTGCATAGCCTGGGCAATGTGTGGATGAAATGATTGCTGTTGCACATCCTGGCCAAAACAACATCCTGGCCAGAATAAAGTAATGCCTCAATTCCCTAACACTAAAAATTGTTGCTGGAGAGTGCTTTTTCTACAGTTTTGGTGACACCACCCATATGTACCACTGGCATTGCAAAGAACTTCCACCTGCTGACTCTCAAACACCCTTGAGTCACTGCAGCCAGATGTGAGCAATGCCTCCCTGACCGTGAGAAGGGGCAGGCGGAGGAACCCAGGCCATCCTCAGGGAGCAGCCAGAGGAACCCAGACCATCCTCAGGGAGCAGCTGGAGGAACCCAGGCCAGCCTCAGGGAGCAGCCGGAGAAACCCAGGCCAGCCTCAGAAACCCAGGCCAGCCTCAGGGAGCAGCCAGAGGAACCCAGGCCAGCCTCAGAAACCCAGGCCAGCCTCAGGGGGCAGCCAGAGGAACCCAGGCCAGCCGGAGGAGCCCAGGCCAGCCTCAGGGAGCAGCCGGAGGAAGCCAGGCCAGCCTCAGAAACCCAGGCCAGCCTCAGGGAGCAGCCAGAGGAACCCAGGCCAGCCGGAGGAGCCCAGGCCAGCCTGACGGAGCTGTCTCTCTGCACCCCCCAAACAGCTGAGTGCTGCTGAGTGCAGGTCAGTTCATCCCTCCTTTTGGATAAGGGGTGAATCCAGCCCCCACAGTGGCTTTACATGGTGAAAAATCCACGTGACACCGCTGTCCAGTGGGCCTCACTAGAAAGCCACTGCATCCCCAGTGCATGGTGTCTGACCATGGTTACAGGCAGCAGCGTCCCCCTCAGGGTGGGGGACTAAGGTCAGCAGAGCAGCCTTTCCACTGAATTAGCAGTGTAACTCTACTCCAGTGCTGCACGCGCTGGTCAGCCTGTCTGGTCCCCTTCTGCAGGGCCCAGGGACAGCACTGAAACCAGGGAAATTACTCCCAACTCCTTCCATTTTGGGCAATATGGTAAAAACTGAGGCCAGTCACGCAAGCACCTTAAAGACAGTCAATCTCAAAATAATCAAGTTGGAATTGGCCATCCAGTAGTCTTCAAGGGATTATCATTGGTCAACTCTGCATGGCAACAGATGTGTCTCTTTTAGCAGCCTTCCTTCCACCACCTTAAGATTCTGCTTAAGATTCAAACAGAGCAAGACAGACTACTTGGCAATTTGCTGGCCATCCACACAGAGAAGCTGACCAGGAACAAGAGCGCTGCAGCCAGCTCTGGGCGTGTATTTTCCCTGGTGGGGATCAAGGTGCCTTGGAGTGGGTGTCAGCAGAGCCAGTTGTGGGCCATTGCAAGGGGTGAATTTATGAATTGCCAGCCAAGCACCCCTGCAAAGCTGCTTCAGCTGGCGACTACATGAAAGCTGAGCTGCTACTCCCCATGAATCAGCTCTGCACAAGGAGCTCCTCTTCACAGGCAGCATCACCTCAAGCCTTGGCATCCATAAGAGCCATCACAGTGGTGTGCCCTGTTCTCTGACGCATCTACAGCGAGACTAAGTGTCTCGAAGGCCAACAGTCTACACAACAAAGGAGCTTTTCAGCACGTCTCCCTGCAAAGCATACAGTGTATGAGCTCTCCACAGAAGCGTGGTGGTCCATGTGTTTGCAGCCACCTCCTCCATGCCTGCCTTGCTGTGTCGCTACCTGGCTGGCAACCGTGTGAACTCTGTCAGCGGGCTGTGACCAGAGCTGGGACAAAACCCACCTCCCTCCCAGAAAACAAAATCTCGGGGAGCCACAGCAACAAATTCTAATCCAAGCTGTACTAACAGCGAGGTGATCTTAATGCTTTTGAATTTGTATGCCTGCCTGGAAGAGAGTGCTGCAGAAATTATCATTCCTGAGAAGAATTCTTCCATGTTTAGCAATTTTGTTTCTTTTTCTAAAGAGAACTTACACAAAATGGCATGTTTCAAGCAGCCTTATGCTCACATTCTATTCTACAGGCTAAATTTCTTGGGCATACTACATATGGACCATGAGAAATCAGTCTTTCCTTAGTCTCTGAAAAGACAATACATTCTGGACAAGGAAACCAGGTCAAAGTGTGGCATCAAATCCCAAACTGACCTGTGAAGTTCCCCAGGATGGAACACCCACCACAACCCAACTGGGACTTACCACCTACCACCATGTACTCCACCTGAACTAAAACACTGATCTCTAGGAAGAAACCCCTCATTTGTTTCCAAAATAAACCACCAATATTTTCTGCAATTTCCAACTAATTTTCCTGAAATTCTATTTAATGACAAAAAAAAGTTGCTCTTCTCTTGATGTAAAAGAAGAAAGTCTTACAGAGTTGCATCATTTGTGTATCCTTGCAATTAGCTGACACATACTGTTACAACAGTTATTTGATATTTTCTATCAAATAACATAAGGTGCCCTCATGATTTTACGGCAGCATTTCCCAGTGTTTAGGATCAATGACACTTCTGGTAATTACACAGCGCATGTGATGCACGCATGATTAGCATCATACGAGATGAGCTGTTAATAACATGTTTCTACAAAACGCAGGAAGAAGCCTGGGTATGTACTATTATTAGCTCCAGCCCTGAGGAAACAAGCAGCAGGAGAAGGCTCCACCTTTTTAGTGCAAGGCTGAGAACACTGGAATTCTTCAAAGAGACTTCTCTATTTGCAACAAGTGTGGTACCTCTTTGGCTGGAAATAATGGGAAAACGCACACCTTTCGTTTCAAAAACGAAACCTTTTGTTTCAACAGACTTGAAAGCAACATGGCGAGAGGCAATTTCCAAAGAAAAAGGCAACTGAAGTGGATGGATACGTTTGTCAGAGGCCACTGTTAGTGTAAAACAGCATACATGAGCACAAAGACTTAAAAAGTAATCAGAAGAAATCTGTTGTGGACTGTTTAGGTCTGTGAAATAGATATTACTCTGCTACGCTTTGGAAAGAGGAGGTTTTACCTGAAAAATGCATTTGGAAGTATGACATCTTCTCGGGTGGTTAATTAGTTAGTATTTTTTAAAAAACAAAATAAATATGAGATCTTGTAGAACATGATAAAATAGCTATTTCTGGTTGTAATGGTTTTCCTTTGGAATTTATTTCTGATAAAGCACTGTTCTGCAAATTCAAAAGACACTACAGTATAAGCACTGTAAAGCCAAATAATAATTATGACTCAGGCAGCATGAATTCACACAGCAGCCCAGTACAGTATTGCCTAACCAAATCTATCCTAAACAGTACATTGCCAAATACCCATGTACTAACTGTTTACATTCCTAACATCCATGAACAAAATAATGAAATGCAAACATCTTAAACCACAACATTTCCTTTCATAATGTACCACACTCCGCTTATTGTCAATTGATTCTGAGCTCAACGAGACTGAGCTCAGCTTTTGGGAGCTGGCAAGGGTGACAGTGAAACTCCTACATACAGACCACAAACACGGCACCTCAGCACCCCAGCATTCTCTCACCACAACACATCTATTTTGCTTTGCATCTTTCAGGATGCAGCAAAAATCAGAGCCAGTGTGTTCATCAGAAGCAACCCACTCCCAAGGGGCTCCGGTCACGTTTGTGAGGCTGCTCTGTTGACACGTCACTGCTGTGCATCAGGGAAAGCACAAGCCCAGGACCAGATATGGACAGTGCCTCTCTCCCAAAAGCCCAGCATAACCACAGCTTTTCTTACTCTCTTGACTTGAAGAGTTTCCTGTTCCCAAGAAGAAGACAGGTGGCTTCGATTTGATGTCTGTTCCAGGACATTTTTAGAAAAAAACTGTGTGACAACTGAATTCCGGCTTTTTGTGTTGAAATGTAAAGAAGCTTGTACAGAGAATTAATGAAACTGCCATCATTCTGAGAATGCACTGAAAGAGTCAGCCAAGATGGCCACTGCAGAATGTTTCCAAGCCCTGAGATTTAGAAGAGCTCCAGAGGAAAAGGTAAGATGGGTGCTTCTAATCTGGCAAGGGGACACTGGCTGAAGACAGCGAGATCAGTATCAGACTGGACAAATGAGCCTCAGCACTCACCACTCCCCCTTCCTGCCAGCATCTCATTTTTCATTCTTTCTGGAGACCTGCATCCTCTTTGGCATCACATCTTTTCCTTCCTGTTTTGATAAGCAGAACGTAGCAACCCTCACAGAGGGCCCTGTGTGATGAGGTGGCCAAGTGCCAGAGACAAGCTGAACTGGGAATGCCTCTGGACTTGTGCAAGCCTCTGAATAGAATCCAGTATTTTGATACACGGCTGCAAATTCTGGTTATTTTGCACAGTGAGCTATGAATTCTCAGGGCCACTGACATTGTTCAGCGTCTTACTCATCAGAAGCAAAGTTTTACCTGATGCTTGGTTTTGGAACAGAAAAGCTTTTACTGGTATGAAACCTCTGATGCCAGTTTGGTAAAGACTGGAACATTCTGATGAGAAGGAGAATGATTCAGTAAAGAGGACATTTGTCAGAGACATATATTCAGCCCCTTGCCTTACCACAGACTCCCTCTGTAACCACTGGCAAGCTATTCAGTCCCAGGATTATCCAAGACTGAGCCCATCTTTGCCTCATTTTTACTATTTGCTGGCTCTGAGCATGCAGTAATTGCAAGGTGTAAAGAGTCCACAGAATTTAGCCTCTAAAACTACGGGCTTCTGCTCTATGTAAAATGGGGACAATACCATTTCCCTTGCATACTAACAGTCAAAAGAATGGTCATGAAAAAACTAAGAGATGGCCAGAAGCTGCAGCAATGAGAACTACTTAAGAACCAGGAAAAGAAAAGATAAATTTGGAATTTCCCACTGGTATCTGTCAGCGATTTTTCTGGCAAACATTGCTGAGAATGGTAAGATACTCCCTTAAGAGGATTTAAGTGCCCTGAGAATCTGCATACCAGCGTGGTAAAGGTTTCTCAGGCAACTGCAAAGTAACAAGCACAACATGAGAGCCATACGCAAGTACATTGCACGGTCTGTGCACGTGGGAGCGCACTCCGAAGGACAAACCAGCAGGGATAAAAGGCCATATCTTAATTACTAGGTCTTCTAAACGCAGACAGACAAGGCAAATCAAAAAATGTAAACTCAAAAAATCTGATGTGCCAAGTATTTTGCTTGTTCACCAGCTCAGCTGCAGCAAACAAATGTAACTGTTGTCACAATTCTGCTCACATGGGAGAGGGAAGAAAAAAGGTAATTTCACTGCACACCCACAAGCTACCAGGTGCACTGCACACGGGCTGGGCATGCTGCCTGCCTGCAGCTTCCAAACCGAATCTGTGTGCTCAGAACCGTGGTCCAACAGTGCAACTGCCTAGGGATGGTGAGAGGTCTGGAAAAGTATCTCAGAGACATCTTTTTCCCTGCCAGCCAGTCCTGAAGAAAATTTAGGACCTCAGTTTTCTAATTGACAATGTTTCTTGAAACTGCCCGGGCGGGCTGCATTTTGATTTTCTAATCGTTTAGAGTAACTGCAACCCCATCATCGCGAACAAAACAGCTGTTCCAGCATCTATTTTCTACACAAGAATTACACAAGGAGATCCCAAAGGACTGCAAAAGATGACTGGGTGCTTGCTTACAGGAGCCCTTCAGCATACACATTAGAGACAACCTAGAGATACTTCTTGGAACTGAGACATTTCCTTGCTGTGATTTGAAAAATATGGCTATTCTCCCTATTTGGCTTTGAGGTGCTATCAGGCAGCTGATGTTTGTGCTCCTGAGTTACGAAGTGTGTTGCAGAACTGAGAGGTGGTTCCTGTCACTGGATGACTGTTAATTGCTGACCATGTGAATTGCTGGGCAAGACAAAAGGAAAACACGATGTCACCGCAGCGCTGATCATTCATTTCCTAAAGACTGCCCTAAGGGAAACTTCTGCCCCAGAGGAAGAGAAGTAATGCGGGCAGCAACACCCCGAGATGGCAGAGTTAGCATCTTTCACTGGAAGAAGCTACAGCAAGTGATGAATATTCTACGGGATGTGATCGTGGTAAGTTAATTGAGTGCTCAGAAGCACCTGTGAATTTTGATGGCTCCCTAAAGCAAAACCCTGCCCAGCAAGGCAGCCACTGCCACTTTGGCACATAGTTAATAGGATTCAGTCGTCTTTTAAAAACTACACTGATAACTTCTACTGCACCCTGGCTTTTTGGGATGCTAGCTGTTCTCAAAATAGGCAGCGAAACCAATTTTCAATCCAATAATGGAACACGTAAACCTGTACCGCAACTTTAAGTGGCACAAATCCAGTTGCAAAGGCTCCAATAATTTTATGCCTGTGCATAATAAAGCTTATGTTCTCAGCATTAGCAGCAAAGAAAGCCATGACCTATTTTACACCAAATATTCTATTCCACGTTCAGAAAAAATATACACGTGAAATAACTGGGGGTAATCTAGCCACAAACACTGCCTGTGAGAAGAAATGCTCAAGAAGTCCTTCCAGTTTCACAGAAAAGGCTTACTATGTATCACAGAGAGTACTGCACATTCTGCAGCACACACTTCACATAAACCCGCGTACTTTATGTTCTGTATAAATATCCCATTTACCTTAAAGAAACTTCCTCTTTTGTCCAGACAACGGGTTTTCATTGTCAAAGACGACATCTTCCCTGAGAAGACTCCACTGTATGCCTTGATCTCCTAAAAGCAGACACATATTTGTAATGGTTAGTCCAGTCTGTAGGAAATTCCTCTGCAATTCTAAGCCACAGAAACAGTCACAACAAGCCTTCTGCCAAAACCCTTTCCATCAACAACATCGTGCCATTTATTTCCTACCACAGTCCTTACATATCCCTTCAGTCCATTATTTTTCCATAAATTGCTTCAAATACACAGTGCTACTCAGAGTTCTGTATTTCTGCCTTCTTTTCACAGCTGATCCTGTAGCTGTGAGTAGATTTTAATGTGCTCATTAAAAAAGAATGCTAAAACATAATGATTGCTTTCTTTGTTTACTTGACCTCAGTCTGCAGTACAAACAGAACAAAATGTTAGATGTCATTACAATCCACTCTCAAATATTACAGTATTAGCAGGACTTACCAGGAGGGAAAATCTAGTTTAAAATCACCCACAAGGGAGAAAACACTCTACCATTAGAGTAAAAACCAACAAACAACAACAAAAACCCCAAACACCCCCCAAAAAATGCTGCTTCAAGTTTCTAAAACGCAACTGAGCCATATTCATGTCAGGAACTGAAGATGAAGTTAGGAAGAAGCTGCATTTTCCACTGTCAGGTTAACTGAACAGTTTAACACCCAGGACAACATACTAATGCATCACGTGAGGAATGTCAAGGGAGTGATCTCCAGCTAAAAGCAGAGTAGCAGAGTTCCTCTAAAGTCACAACCAATTCGCACCAGTAATTTGTGAATCAGCTTCTGAACTAAGCAGGAGTCAGTTCCGTGGCTAAAAAGTCCTTCTAGGATTTTTACAGGTGAGCCTGTAACTGTGTTCAAACAGCCTGACTCTCCTCCTTGCCCACACGTTCACCAACCACACAGCAGGGAGCTATGCTGGAAGTTTCAGTTACCAAAAGGGCAAATAATGCAAGTGCAAAACATTACAGAGTAGAGATAGAGACACCGCTTTTGATTTGATACAAGCAGAAACTAAAATAAAAATGGCTGTCAGCAGCAGTGAAAATCAGGTTTAGTGGTGTGGCTGCAGAGGGAGGTGGAGCAGAACCAAGCAGCTGGGACAGAGAATGCTGACAGGTAAAACCCCAAATTTGACACACACTCCACAGCAAACACACGCATGCTTCTGCTTCTCTCTAATGCCTTATGTGAAAGAATTGGGTAAGGAAGACCAAGGCAGAAGGAGGAGCTTAAATGGAAAAAAGGTTTAAATGAAAAACCCTGGCAAGCAAAAGTACATGAGAAAACTGAGAGGTAGAAGCAGCAGAAAAGAAACATTTTGGTTTTAACATGTAGCAGGAAGCTTTAAATAGTTCGCCCTGTTTCCAGAGGTCCTGCCACAAGAGCACTAGAAAAGGTTACATTTTTCCACTTGGATTCTGGTTAAAAAGCAGCTACGCCAAGAAGCTCAGGAACCTGCCTGTTTTCCAGGCAGAGTTTGCAGACTGTGAAGGTTGAAAGAAAAATCTTGAATTCTGCATTGTTGTGAAAACCAAACCCTAGGCAAGATAAGCAAGAGAAGACAAAAAACAGTGCTGAAAAAAAAAGTTAAAAATACACAAATCCAACTTTCTTCCTAAATCGGTATATTTAAAGGATACACTCCTGGTGAAGCTCTAAAGAATTGCGAACCATGTTTCTTTACCTAGAAGTGTGCCTAAATAACTTGACAACACTAATCCCATAAGAGATGATGTTCAATGAAGTGGGTGGTTTTGTAGGTGCTGTTAAATGAGTTAAGCTCCATCTCCTCATTTGCCACATACTCAAAGGTAGAGAGCAGTTGTTCGCTCTGGGGAGCACAGCAAATGATAATTAAAAAAAAAAGTCTTCCTTAGATCAATTCTGGAAGGAAAATTTGCACCTGAGAGTGTTAAGGTGGAGGGAGACCCAAGAAACCCAAAAAGGGAATTAGAATAAAACCTCAGATTTCTAAGGTGATCCTATTCCCCTAATGACAACACCAAATTAAATGAGACAGGAAAAAAACCCTAGAGATTTTAAAGGAGTTACATTAGAAGGTTATGAGCAAGATCCTGCAGTTGTCTGTGCATCTCTAGTCTCAGTCATTAATCACTCCATTCGCAAACAACAACCCGTTCACAGGAAATCTCATGGGTTTTGATTTTTTTTTCAATTTAACCACAAGGACGTCTGCATGCAATGCTATGACCAAAATAAGACCATGCTGGGATTTTTACATTCTCCACTCAAACATACAGAGGAAGGAAAGCACACAAATACATAGTTTTTGCCCTTCAAAGAGAGGTATGACTCCAGTCAGAAGAAAGCCTCAAACAAAACCACTGCTTATTTCACTTGTAAGAGGTTCTGGAGCTCTAAACTTCTTCATAACTTCTATTACTGTTACTATTTATGCAACACTACTGCTCTCTGTAGGACCTTAACTCTGAGCCTCAGCTGAGCTTTTCTCAGCTCCACGCAGCCAGTGAATCAAAATCCCCCACCACCTTTTGTGGCTACAATGTCATTTCACACTAATTTAGGGTAACCTAAATAATGTTTCACATTTGAGCGGGTTTTAGTATTTCTGACTAAAATCAGCACAATGGGCAACACTGCTGGGGGTTTTTTTTGTATTTCTTGGGAGGGGTTCTTTTGGGCAGATACTTCTTTTTTGCCATCCAATACACAAGAAGACAGTAGGGCTTGCTGGTAAAATGGATGGCCAGGCTGGGTGCAACACTCCAAAACCTGGGGGCAGGCTCCTACCTCAGAGCTGAAAGGTACCTCCACATCATGCAGAAATAACTGCAGAAAAACAAACCTACTGTCAGGAGGTTTCATTTCTCCACACAGCTGTGCACATCTGATGCTTACTCAGATCCAAAACAGGCTGGAAAACCACTGCTCTGAAGTTGTCCTTGTTGAGTTTGGACCCTATGAGGCTGTAAGAAACAAAAAAATCTCCCTCCTTCAACTGGGAAGCTGGGTAGAGAAAGTCACCAAAGCATGTCATCTCCTGTACCTACTGGAGAGGAGCCTTTTCTCCTCCTTCTGTGTTCAGGCATTGAGGCACAGAGCCCAGACAGATTCACCCAGACGCTGCGCAGGTGCCTGCTCAGAACCCCCTCTGGAAATGGCAGCAGGCTGCAGGAGCCAGCTCACTGTGTAGCTCACGTGGCCTTGTGCCATCCGTGTGTCCCAGCGCGCGGCCCCAGCTCTCCGTGGCAGAGGCGCCAGGCGGTTCCGACCCACAGCGCTGCCTTCCCACAGCTCCTCGCATCCAGGATGGAGCTCCTGTGGGTGACCGACCAGCCAGGGCAGGGAGAAGGCATGAGCTGTCTGCTTGGCAAACCTCCCTGAAGTCCAACGCTACTGCATGGATGCTCGTGCCCATGCAAGCTGTGTGTTTCAAAAAAACAGGTGCTTTTCATCTTCTTTCTTCCATTCCTTTCTCCTGTTGGTTTTCATTCACGCAGGAATGCCAGAGCACCTTTCACATGCCTGTATGCAACCGAGAGTTCTGACTGCTCATCGAAACAGCTCCTACTTTACTCCCTCTACTACAGTTTTATTTGGATTTTTTTATATGTTCTTATTCTTAACTATCTTAGAGCAAACGACCATCTCACTGGACTTCTCGTGATCCTTCCCTTTATTCCAATCTTGCTTTTACAAAGCAAAACATCCCGTTTTCTGAAGCTGAAAGTCCTAGCAAAGATGAGACAGTCTGTCTGTATGCCTCCCCCGGGCTCAGCCACAGCAATCTGAGGAACGTGCAAAGTGCCTGCCCACAATCCTCCTTACTCCACCTCTGCTCGGTTTCCTAAGGAATCAAGGCTATCCAAGTGCACCAGCTTCCTGTTCCTTAGTTCCTAACCAAGATTTTTGATCTTTTGGCCAACCTAACAAGACCTGACTGAGGAAAAGAGTCTAACGCTGACAAAAAGATGGCAGGAAGAGACTCTATGTATGCCACCACTGAAGGAAGAGATCTGCAGCCTTCCTTTTGCTGGTTGACCCACAGAATTATCACTGGGTTTTTTCCTGTATTTTAAATGTAAGTTGCCCCACGGAAGAAACTCAGTCTGCCCTCTTTCATTCTCCACCCGTAAACGTCGTGCAATCACTGAGCACAGGCTCTCACAGAAACTACCTCAGGCAAATTAAGAGTTATACTGTTCTGCAGCCAAGGAAACACAGGAGAAAATATCAGTCCAGGCTTTAAGTATAAGCTGGCAAAGGTCAGCTGATGTCAGAAGACTAATGGTGATTGCTGCCTGTCAGCACGTTCCCTTGGCCAGCAGTGGGGTACAGCTGGAATACAATCCCTTCTGTCCCATTACAGAAAAGCATGAAAGCTAGGTAGAAGCGACTACAGATGTACTTGTAAAACCTATGGTGAATTAGCATCACATTGCAATCAACTTTTAGAGCAATTTATACATGCATAGTATTAAAACAACTAAAATTAATCTGGGGAACCCATTTTCTGGTGGGTTAAAGTAGAAACCAGAAACAGGAAGGATAAATACATTTTACTTAATTTTAAAAAGTAAAAAAGCCCCCACTTTGCTCAAATGCAATTCTACACTTGACAATATGCCAAGAGATATACACAGAACTTCAGATTTTCAGCAAATGAAATCGTCCTCATGTATTTCATTTTCCTGTTCTCCTAGCACATTTGCACAGTCCCAGGGAACAGGCTGTGTTCATCTCTAACCTACAAAGCTCTGGTTTGTCCAATTACTCTGACCTTATCTGAATCTTGGCAAAATTAAACTTTTCCTTTTGAAAGTATTTCCTCTGAGAAGCTGACTGCAAGCCTCCTTCCAGGAACATAGATACAACTGAGCACAGTATCACTTTGAAAATCTATCAAATAAGACCTTCAGTCTGCAAACCATCACTGGTGCCAGGATCTGGCAGACCTCTCAACTCAAATGTTGCATTGTATTAACACAGCTGTATCCACAAGCAAAATGCGAGGGGATTATGTAAAAAGAAATTCTAACTTCCATCATTCTTCTGGCTGCAGAAAGGGTTTACAGTCTGGTTGGGGTTTTTTTGTTTGGTTGTTTGGTTGTTTTGGTTTTTTTTTTAATTTTAAGTAATGCAAGGGCACATTACTTGTAAAATCAAGTAAGACATAAAGCAAAAATGGCAAGTCACTCTTTACACACTGGTGTATTTTTGTATTTTGCTATTTTATTTAAAGAGTTTAAAAAACCTTGGAATAAGAAAAATTTCCTCACCCTCCTTTTCCTTCAAGCACTCTTGATACTTTTATCTTTGCTACCTGAACAAAATGTGTTTGTGTGAGCTGCTCCTCTGAAGAAAGCCACCAGTATGATGTCAGTGAGTACTTCTCAGTCAGTATTTGTGCCCACGAGGTAAAACAGGTCTGACAAAGATAGACATCCCCTACACACGTAGGCAGAAGGGCCACGTTTGCAATCCTTTTCAGGAAACAATACCGTCTTCATAAACTGCAAAGGAAACATAAATTTTCAACACTCACGAACTTTTCAAAGGCAGTGAGGGGCTCACAGGTAAACTGTATCAATGCTGCTCATCCCGCTTAACATAACAGCGCTGTTAAATCACAGCCAGCTCTCCAAGGACAGCTCCACCTCACCATGCATTAAGCCACCAAGTATCAGCCAGTGCTCAAGAAACTGTCACCCGGACAGACTGATCTTCAGGGGCTGTGACACCAAACTGTCACCCGGACAGACCGATCCCCAGGGGCTGTGACCACAAACTGTCACCCGGACAGACTGATCTTCAGGGGCTGTGACACCAAACTGTCACCCGGACAGACTGATCTTCAGGAGCTGTGACAAACTGTCACCCGGACAGACTGATTGATCTTCAGGGGCTGTGACCACAAACTGTCACCCGGACAGACTGATTGATCTTCAGGGGCTGTGACACCAAACTGTCACCTGGACAGACTGATCTTCAGGAGCTGTGACAAACTGTCACCTGGACAGACTGATTGATCTTCAGGGGCTGTGACCACAAACTGTCACCTGGACAGACTGATCTTCAGGAGTTGTGACACCAAACTGTCACCCGGACAGACTGATTGATCTTCAGGGGCTGTGACACCAAACTGTCACCCGGACAGACTGATGTTCAGGAGCTGTGACACCAAACTGTCACCCAGACAGACTGATTGATCTTCAGGGGCTGTGACACCAAACTGTTCACCTGGACAGACCGATCCTCGGGGGCTGTGTCCCAGTCTATGCATTCAGTTATGGCATAATTATCGGAGTCAGCCTGAAGTGGGAACATCACTGCCAGACTTATCCACTGATCTTTCTGCATCTGGTTTCAGCCAGTCATCACTCCTGCCTCAACCAGTCTTTCGCCTGCAGGCTTATTTTTTCCCCTTGATTCCAGATCCTACTCACTGGCAGCTTTTTATGAGACTAAAGGATAAAGAGGAATTATTACTTTTAACTTGTTTCAGCACAGCACTCTCAGGAGAGGCTTTAAGTCCCTTTAGATTTTGGGCAGATCCACTGTCTTGCTTGCAGCTGTCCACCCACTTCTTTTATCTATGAAGCCATAAATTCCAAAATGAAAGCATCTGAAAATCCCATCTGAAAAGGGCACAGGAATCAGCCTGACTCTGCTCCCACCAACATGAGCAGACATGGCATCACTCTTTCCAGCAGGAGCATAGTTATGCAAACACTGCATGCCTCAGAAAACCCAATCCCCAGGCTTTGCTGAGCACGGCACACTACCCACGAGAGTTCTGCTTGCTGCTACCGCTGTCTCTCTGTACCCCTTCCCAAGTTTCTTCTTCCTCCCTTCCACTAAACAACCTCTTCCTGCTTGCTCCCATGGCATACTTTCCACATTACTGAAAAGGAATAAAACCCCAAGTCATTTCCTCTGGCACAGCATTTAGTCATGGAGGGTACTACCAAATCTCTTATAAGAGAATGATTGTTGATACATTCATGTCTTGTTTTGCCTCTGGAAATGTCAGAGAAATACATTTAGGAGGAGACTGGCTTTGGTTTGGATAACCTTTCAGAAGGTTTCTATTCCTCCCAAATTCCCTGGCCTAGATACCTCACAAAAACTAGCGTTTCTTGCAGTATTTCTGCAATTTCCACTTACTATTCCTGCCAAAACCGCTGAATAATAAAAATAAAAACATTCACAAGTGTTTTCAAATGCCGTAAAGAAGTTTAACATTGAGCTGCACTTCCTGGAAAAGGCAAGAAAAAGTAATTGCTTGAATTAAAATATTAGCTTCGAGGTCTGGAGAAACTCCAGAATTCACAGCAACACCTCAGTGCAAAGGGACATGGGGTTCAGCACCTGCATTTGGATGGAGATGCACAAGACAACCACCCACTGGGCTTGACCATGGGTTATTTTAGGCACCTGGGAAAAGCACCTCCCCCCTGTACCATGAATGCCAGAGTAGGATGAGGGTTTCAGTGCTCAAGTCCTAGCCCTGGCCTCCTGGCCCAGCAGAGGCATCAAAACAAAGCTCTGACCACACCATTGCCAGAGGTGACAATCCTCCATGCAGCAAGGGGGAAGAACAGACCTGACTTCCTGATGGTTCGGAGAGCCTGAACACCTCTATCTGCTCACATATTTCCATGATCATAGAATTGCAGAATGGCTTGGGTTGGAGATCTAAAAGGGTCTCCTTCCACCCCCCCGCTCCAGGCAGGGACACCTCTCACTACCCCAGGTCGCGCCAAGCCCTGTCCCACCTTGCCTTGGACATTTCCAGGGACAAGGCAGCCACAGCTTCTCTGGACAACCTATGCCAGGGCCTCACCACTCTCAGAGGGAAGAACTTCTTCCTAATATCCAATCCAATCTAAACTTACTCTCTGTCAGTTTGAAGCCACGCCCCCTTGTCCAACCTTGAAACGTTTCTCCTGTGTGGCAGAGTATTATGTACATCAAAGCTTGTGCTCATTTTGCTCAGTGTTTCCAGAAAAGCTTCAGCTGATTTCCAGTAAGAGCAATTCTCTTTTCAGAGCTACGGAAACACAAATTATTTTGATAAAATCTTCTTCACATAATTCATTGAAAAGGATTGCATTTGTTTACCCAAAGCAACACACAAATGGGAAAAAAAGGCAGACAGATCTAAAAGCTGTTTGACCTTAAAAGTAAATATGAGACATGGATTGCCAGACAGAAAAGTGATCTTAAAAGAACTGCAAAAGCTGTGAGTTTTTTAAAATCCTAAATACCTTTTAGGCTGTTCACTATAAAAAAACCCCCAACAAATGTTACATAGTTTGCACGCCACTGAACAATGACAAAACATAGCTTCTTTCAATTCTAATGCAATAGCATTTTCTAGTTGTGTTTGTTGCATCACCAATATGCTTAACAGGTATCTACTTGTAAGAAAATAACCCCCTTATAATGGCAAGCAATGGTTTCATTATTTCCTGTGAAACGTTTTGCAAAGTAAACTGCTGATCAGGAGGCAGCCAATGCCAAAGAAACTACATCCTGCATTTCACAGACTCAACAGAAAGATTTCCACTGATGGCCATAATTACTGGAATGAGCTCAGTACAGCGCACTAAAAGGTGTGCAAGAAGAATCTGTAAGATCAGGAGCCCCTCAGCCTGTTACTTCAAGCTCCATTTAAAAGCTTGTACTGATCACCTTGAGACCACTGAATGCAAACGCCCCAAGGGCCATTTGCTGTGCACCTCAGCTCCAGCACCGGATGGGGCGTCGGGGCAATGATCAATCAGGAAACAAACACCCTGTCTTTATTCTGCTGTTGACCTTATGCTCATCTTCCATGTGACACATTCGAAAGACAATATGTAAATTGTGTCACTGATCTAATGGGTTTGCTATTACGTACCAGATCATCAGAAATGCACCACACTTGGCACCTTGTTTTTTGGATAGCTCCCAGTGACAGCAGCTGCTCATTTCCAGTACACAGGCTGCTCTTCCTCTGGGCCAAGCGAGCTAAGGCAGTTAAACATAGAGTACTTTAGTTCAGCTAAGTCTATGGTAAGGCCTAATATTTGAAATCCTTAATCAAAACTGTTAAAACGTAATCACCTGGGACACTTCTCAGTTTAGCCCTGAGCATTAGATAGGAACAATTTCACCCTTTCTTCTTTATTCACACTTTTAGCCTATTACATGAAATAGTAATTTTGTGGACCACAAAAACTCAGGCTTATAGTAAATGCTATGATCTCAAGTATCAAGGAGACAAATCTGAACAGTGTGGCATCATCTTTAGAAGAGAAAGATGTTTTGGGATTTCAGGAAGCACATGTGCCCTCCTTGGCCCACGCACAGCCCCATTAAGACAAAAAGTACCAGCAGTTAATGCACTCTCGTGATTTAAGAAATGGACCTCACATTTGGTGAGAACTTCGATGTGCAATGAGTTTCTGTTCCCCACGAAATTTGGGAACAGTACTGCCCTGCATCAGAGGGTTTTCTCAAGGAGCAAACCACTCAGCAGTGACAGTTTCTGACACCGAATCGATGGGGGTGACCCACAGGAACCCCTCATTGTCACCAGGGCACATGGAGAGGAAAGAAAGGTGTGACCAGAGGAGAGGACAAGGTCCTGGGCTCCTGATCAGCCCGGAGGGAGGGCTGGATTAGCTGAACGCTGGAAGCCCCATTCAACCTCTGGTTTTTGCAAATATGTCACAAAGCAGCGGGACAGGGAATGGGGAAGCGTGTGTTGGGGAGGTTGGGTTTTAGTTTTGGTGGGGTTTTGACCTTTTTTGTTTGCTTCTTCTGCAATACCAAGATATCAGAGGAAAAGCATGACTCTTTCTTACTCAGTTTCACACAGTGGTGGGAGCCCTCCACCGCTCCAAACCCCATTTCTACTTTTCATCACACAGGAATTGCTACATTTGCATAACCCAAGAGGAAGCACAAAGTCAAAAAGCATGCTATCAGCTTAAACAATTGCTAAATCAGACTTTCAACTTTGTATATGGTAGCAAATGATACATACACCTCACCTAGTAAGTGATCTGCAAACATTTATCCAAGTTTAAACAAATGGGGAAAAAATTACAGTGATTGAACCTGATTTTTCGCCTCCTAAAGTTAAGTGCACTAAGTGTTGTGGGTCAGCTAGGGTAAAGCTACCGAAATTCTTGGACCTAGAAAGGATCCGTTTTCAAGATGCCTGTTTAAGAATGCAAAGCATCCCACGTACTGAATCACTGGGTGCCAGGTCAGCACCAAGTGACTAACCTGAGGGCACTGCAGCTATGCAGGCGTGGATTTGCTTTCTGTTCAATAGCAATTGTATTTGCATGTCACTAGTTATATTTGCACTAGTGCTTTCTGACCAAGAGGTTAATGTAATCCAGCAGACTGTATGAGGAAGATCACCTGCGAGTTTTCGAGGCTGCACTGTTTATTTTAAACAGCTGTACATCAGACATGATGGACAGATTGCTTCTTTGTTCACTCAGCAGTCATTACTAATTTTTGAAGAATACTATCAATTGCTGTTGGATTCTTCTTTGTTTGCTTTTATCTTGTTCTTTTATCCAGAGTTTGGATTAAGAGGCAGGAGACGCAGTTTCTTCTTTAAACTTGGATGTTTATTATTTCTTATCTAAGTTACAGTTACACAGAACATGCTGCTTAGTGAGCAAGGTGAAAAATGGCCGATGTGGAGTTCTTTCAAGGCCTTTTGAAGCCCAAACTACCTAATTATATTATGCCAACAAATTTATTTTTACTTATAACCCAATAACTTAATGCCCTGGCCTCTGCAATGCAGGGCCTTTTCACCCAATTACAAACTTATTCAAACTGGAGAAGAAAGAAGAAGAAAGAAGAGGTACTAACCACCACCCTAATTCCACCATCTTGTTACCCGTGTATATAGGTATTACTATACCCCAAAACCTAAAATTCTGTATCTTCACCCAGTGATATAACACACTTCTATCAATTACACATTAACAATCTTGGTGTTTCAATTACACATTAACAATCTTGGTGTTATCACCTAGTTTTGGAAGCCTTTTCCAGGGCCTCAGATCAAATGCAGTGTATTTTTGAGGGTCGGTACTTGTCAGCTCCAAGAGATTAAAACTCTCAGAATCCAGGGTTCCAACAGGTTGCTTTAAGAACCACTTTTTGTAGCACACTTCCAGTGTGGTTCCCCACTCTCGAGGGTGCACAAACAGCAAACCATGAAGCTGAGGACCAAGTAAAAGACTTATTTCTCAATGAGCAAAAGAAAATATTTTCACTAGAAAAACTTTAAAAGAACAGTGCTTATGTCTTGATCTATTTGTTTTGGTTTATGCACAGAAGAGACTCCATGAAAATCCTGCATTAATTAAACCAAGGTCACTGCTCTCCACACAAAGATGACCCGTGTAAATACACCAGAGAGCAAAACACTTCTGCCTGTAGCAGAGTTTTCATTGCCCTAACCCAGCTCGGATGCACTGGCAATGAACAGATAAGCTGCTCGCTGTAGAAAGCTTGCCTCATTGCTTGTCTTGGCTGTGGAGACAGGCTTGGGAACTGGGTTAGCCCCACGAGGGACTTGACGCCTTCCGCACCACCACAGCACAGCACTGCTAACCTGTGTTGTGGAGAGGGAAAGCCACCACCGGGCTCAGAACGTGTCATTTGTTCCTGAACCACACTCGGACTACACCGACTGGAAAAAGCAGACTGAGCCATGAATGTGTGCCAGTTCACTGCTGCACAACTGTGCCAACACAGCAAGCTGGATAAACCCAAAGCACGGTGCTCTGTCTGTCCTGTCAGCTGTGCCATAAACACATCATAGGAGGTGGAACGCCTAGACAAAATGCCTACACTTATTTTGTGTTACTAGGAGGTTAAAAATCAAAACAAACCCACAAATCCCATCCTGGAGGGAAAAACTCAGATTTGCAGTCTTTATTTCTTGCCTGTTTGAGGATCTGGTTGGGGACAGAGGGGAGGCATGAACAGGGCAATATAACAGTTCTTCAGAACAAATTCCGCAGATAGCATAATACATGGTATTGCCCCTACCTGACCTATCTGGAAAAATCAGGAGGTCATGTTAAATCCTCAAAATCATTTCAGACACTTGTACATTCCTCATAATGATCAGATCTATAAGACTGGTTATAAAGAGTGACTGTTCTGTAAAATTCATGCACAACTTCGACCAACTATGCTCTGAAATATTAAGTTTTCCTTTTTGTCATACAACTACTGAACTACTGCTTATCTGGGAGACTGAGGAAGTGGAGGGATTCACCTTGGAGATGTTTTCTTTTTGAGGGACATGGGAGTTCCAAATATTCAAATATTCGGAATCTACAATTTAGTTTCTAAATATATGTTCACCAAACAGAAGAGAAAAGTCAATCACGACATATGACTCTGATAAACAGTCTTAAATGTTTCTTCTTCCGTCTTATTTCTTGATGGAAAAAAAAAGTTAGTGAAAAAAAGAAGGTTATGACACACACCAATGAAACCCAGGAAATTCAAAGCTGAAGGCTGTTGAAATATCTGACTCAAGTTAATTCTACTCCTCTTCCTGTTTTTTATACATACACCATGGGACTGGCAATGTCAGCCTCAACCAAACTTCCTGGCTCAGATCCCAGCCTGTGTAACTCCGAAGTCATGTAAGCACAGGTCACCCTTCCTGCCCTCATGGTGCTCTTCTCGATCCTCCTTCTGAAGACAATTGTTCCCTCTGACTTCTCCCTGCAACTCTTCCCTCTGATAACCCCATCACCTTCTGTCACAGCTGACTTGTAAATTCATCAGCAGTGCAAAGGTTACTGCTGCTTGTCCCAACCCTCTTCCTGCTTCCCATCAGGCTGTTCCTCACTAGCACCATCCTCTCACTCCGCTTATCCTGGGCAGCCCCAGACTCCCCTACCACGGCCCCTACACCCAGCTTGTCTTCACTCTTGCAGCTGAACCCCTGGGGATGAAGCCTCATGACTCCGCCAGTTTCTTTTCCACCAGCCCAATCCTCCCGTTTTCCAGTTTTCACTATTTCCTACTAAAGCGCCTCTCCTTTTCTACCCCTTTCTCCCAAGCCATCTGCATAAGGATCCTGGACAGACAGGATTTCACATTCATAGATTCACAGAACAGTTTAGGTTGGAAGGGGCCCTAGGCCATCTAGTTCCAATCCCCCTGCCATGGGCGGGGACACCTTCCACTACCAGGTGGAGGCCATGCATGTTCCACACCTTCACTTTATGCAGGTTTGAGCAGCCTTCTCATCCCTCCCCCTTCTTCCATCACATTTGTATTTAAGAAGGTGGACCGAGATCATCACACCCTAATAACCCCCCTACCTGCTTCTTTCCTCCAATCCCTCGAAAGGCCAGGACACATACAGCCCATAAATAAAGAGGGAGGAATTGATGCCACAGCACCAACTGGCTCTAACAGTAAGGAGAACAGCTTAAAGCCTCTGCCAGGCTGTCTTCTTCCAGACTAGGGGGAATGAAAGTACTCCCTAGGTTTTGGGATGAGCACTTTTCCCTCCTCTAACTTCTTTTTGATCCCCTGATGCCTTCTCCAGCTACCTAGAAACAGAGACTAGACAAGAGTAAGGGAATAAAGGCAGGTATTTATTTGAAAGGCCTTCAAAGGTACACCTCTGAGGAGCCAGAGGCTACTCCCAAAATAGACCCCAAGATGCATGACAGGTCACGAGTTCTTCGCATTTTTTATAGGTTTGGTCCATTTGCATATCCGCATAAATTCACCAATTAAAACTTTAGCTTTCTTCAATTTCTCCACCTCTCTAGAGGCCCCAGTTAACACCTTTAGGCCTAGGACAGTCTGGGTGTCCTTGAATAGCAAGCTCAGAGAAGCTCTGTTGCGTCTATCTGGCCTAAGAAAGCAGCTCACGAGCTACAAGAAGCTTCAGAGTTACACACTAGGCAATACAGGATTTGAAAAAACAGAAAAGTTAAAATCTAAGGCATCACCCCCAGTTGAATAGGGGATACCATCACAGCCAAACTTTCCTTCCTCAGCAGCATCAGCAGTCACATCAAGACCCATTTGATTAGAACTAGAAAGTTTGTCCTTACTCACTGGATTAATGAGTTCATAGAAACTCTTAGCAGGAGAACTGTTTTCCTGAAGAAAGAAGCGTGGGTGTTTAGTTCTTCTGTGTTAAGTTTGCTTGTGTAAACAATTTGTTTTCTCCCTCCTGGGACAGCGTGTTTTAAAATAGGCTTTTTAGAAGACAATAAGCCTCATTGGTTGAAATGGTGAAACTGGCTCCAAGTACTGCCAAAAGCAGAGCATTCCAAACACATTGGTGACTCCACATATTTACTGTACTGGGGGGCTATGTTAAGCACATAGGTCAGACAGGGTCTGTTGGTGTCACTTTTTCACTTTTGGGTCTGAACCAAATGCAGTCAAACCCAGAAAGAAGGCAGCAGTCAGATGACAGGCTAGGTTTAATTCTTGCTGACACACTGGTACCAAAAGATTCCCATGACTGCCGGCAACAAACATTGGCAATCACTGTGTATGGGGAGCTCGGACTCAGCACAGTGAGATACACGTTCACTTAGGCCTTTCAAAAAAGAAAAATTAAACTGTTTAACAGCTAAGAAATTCCATCACTCTCATTCTGCAGACAATAGAGAGGAAGCTGCCAACAGGTGAAAATATTTCTTAGGTTACATACCACAGTTTCAAGACTCAACATGGCATTGGTTTATTGCTTCCACATCTGGTGCCAGTTATTTTTATACAGCTTCTTTGTATAAATTCAACAACATGGAAAAAAACCCTTCCAAGTCTATCAACCACTCTTAAAATAAACACCAGCAAGTCCATTACTGTCTTCTGTACCTCAGCTATGACGTATCCCCTGCACAAACGCAAACCCGTGTCCCTAGGGAGTCACAAATCTCTCGAGTAACTTGACCTGCTGTGACTGAGCTAGGGGAACTCAGTCCAGCCCTAAAATTATTCTTTTTGTTCCCAGTCAGTCTGCCTTTGTTCCAAAACCATAGCACCAAAAGGCAAATCAAGGAGAAAACAAACATCTTCCACAGTTTGTGGACCATGACCTCACGTGGCCAAGACTGATATCCTCCATCCCTTCCAACTTGTAAAGTCCCATTCCAGTGCCTACTGGAGAAGGTGAACATGAACAATGCCCCGCAAGGAGCTGGAATCAGCTTCCCCCTAAAGACAGAAATCAAGTATATTCCATTATTTCTCCCAAGGCCTGCACATAGGCCAATTGGAGCTGCCCAGAAAGACCCTGCTGAAGCCAACACTCCCTGCTCCCCAGGTAATTAGCTGGCATTTGATGCCAAGTATCCCTTGAAAACAAGGAAAGCATAAGCCTGCTGGTCCCCTCTCTTCCATGCCATCCTTCGCCTGCCCAGGGCTCTGTTACACTCAGCCAGGCTTCCTAATGCCACTGAGGGTTCGAGCAGGAGCAAAGCTCCTTCGCTTGTCTTCACAGCCCGAAGTTTAACAGCAGCAGCCTCTGTCGGCTGCCACTCTGCTCTCAGCTCATGCTTCCCACATTTATTCTTAGGCTTGAAGGGCTAGAACCACTTTTTCCCTTTTTGCCCTCCAAATAAAAGTTATATTCTGCAGAAGGTAACTGCAGTGGTCCCCCTCTTGCCTGGGGAATCTAGCGTTTGGCAATGCATAATTCAAAGAGATCCAGACAGTAATCCAGCTTTAAGAACATGTAAATCACTTTCCACTCTGGAACGCCCTTTCTTCTTCATGCTCCATCCATTCTGCCAACGACATCTTAGCCTAAGCTTCCTACCACTGCTTCTGTGTACAGCAAACATCGTGTTACCAGCACTGTAGAATTCTGCAGCAGGAGCTACTTGTTTGAAACCTGCATGTTCAGTGAACCTTTGGCAATTTCTGCTTGTTAATCTCTCCACCAGAAATGGATGCCAAGCCCAGCAGCACCTTCAAACAGCTGTCATGCCTCTTAGCACCCTGCCACACAAAAGCACCTCTCTCCAATCTCCTAAAACACACAGTAAGTTCACACAAACATTGCAGTAACGCATTTCCCACCTACACACAAATTACGCTGTCATACTCAGGCCTGGAAAAGTAACAGTTCAATTTCCCATTCCACGACTACCAAGGCTGCAATGTAAGAAACTGCCCCTAAGAAATTATAATTTTGCCAACTACCCCAGACATTTACATGCAGCCTTGGAAGATCTGACCTCAAAGTGACGACCATCCCATGTGCAATTTGGTGTCAGCCTACACATTCACAACACAGGCTCAAGGACTCAACGGCGCAGGTGCTTTGCTGAACTGGATCTGAGAGAGTAAGATCTAAGCCTTGCTGGGGTGAATGACTATTTGGAAGACAGGGAAAAGACCATAGCTTAGAAATGGGTTTAAATAGCCAAGAAAAGAACCATACTGCCTTCAGTTAAAAGCTGGCCAGCTCGAGACAAAAGCCTTTCAAATGACAACCAGGTTTCTGTGCTAGCCACCAGACAGTGGATGAACAGAGGGAAAGGAGTCCATAAAATGCTGAGAGAGTGACCCTGCAGGCATCATACACAATCAACTTTGCCAAAACTTTACATGAGCTACTCTTCTTTGGCGTTTGTACATTCAGACTAAAAAGGTGTGTGCTATGGATGTCAGAGACCACGTATACAACCCATGAGTGACAAGGCCTGATGTTTTATCTCCGTCTGGACCTTTCCCGAGTTTCCTGAGTTAAACATGATCTGTTGGTCTGAATTAGTGCTATTTTAACAAAATGCATCAGCCAGGACAAGCATGAACAGAGAAAAACTGATGGAGCATCCATAGCTAAAATTAGAAATACAGAGTTTAAACACCTTGCTGGATGGAAAGCTTACTGGTAAATGAGCTGAACCTACAACCTACCTTTCTTAAATTTCTTGTCCTTCTAATGCGCCAGGTTCCAGTGAAATGTTCCAAATGAAGATTTCCACTAGCGAAATAAAGGCTGTCTTGCCATCCTGTTGGGCCCAAGGACATGCTCTGCCTCGACGCAGGGCAAATGCCTGTAACCAGTGCTACAGTCCAATCCCATGCAGCAAAGGAAATATCCCCATGGATGGACCTGTGCAGGGAACACAGCACCTACCCACACGTGGGAACTGGAAGGCCCAAAACCAAAAACCCAAGGAGTCTTCCCATCATGTCTGGTGCTGAGAGCTCCTAGCAGCAGTTTTAACCAAGCTGATGAACACATGCCTTTGCAAAGGAAAAGGTGGCATGAAACAACTCCCTGATATTAAGGCTACTTTCTTCAATTCACTGCTTTCAAGTTAGGGTCTCAATCCAGCAATCCTCAGTTAAACATACTACCCAGCTAACCCCAAGGCCCAAGACTTCCTTAGTTTTACATCCTGTACTGCACTGATGCAGCCAAAAGCCTGCCAGGAACATTACTGAGATTATGTGAATGAATATTCTTCTAGCCATAATTAGAATATTGATAGTAACTGCTGAAAAACAACTCTCACCCACTGTATGTTCTTAGAACACATAAAACAACGAAAAGCAACACACAGAGAGCATCAGTGGAACTGCCACAGTGTTATGCACTCCTTGCCCTGAAATAAACCTTAATTAAAAGGTTGAATGTAGACATAGCTCTCCGGGCAGCAGACTAAAAAAGGGAAAAAAGAAGCAGCTGCCTCCTGCAGCTCACCGTGGAGTAGTGAGAGCAATGGCTCTCTGCAGCACAGCAAGCAGGAGGCCGGCAGCAGCCCGGGAAGGTGCCCCGTGTGCCTGCCCAGAGGCTGTGCACACGGCAGTACCCCACTCCAGCCAGGCTCACGTCACACGGGATCCAGCCCAAACACTTCTCTGGCTTCCAGAGCTGTTGTCAACCACGTGGAAGTACACCATAGCTACCACGGTGTATCACCATAAGTGATAGCTAACATATGCCCAGTCATTCACGAAATACCAAGGGATGAAATAATATTTTTCATATTGACATCAAAAAATGAACCTGCACTACAAAAAACCAAATATTTACTTTGGCAGATCATATCCTCTAGCAAAAAATTTGCGATGAAGTTAAACATTTTAAGGGACATACTGCAAAACAGATGCTGAGAATATCTTTGCAGGGATTCCTGCCAAAGTGGAGGAGCTGTGCATCCATCAGTGCAACAAACATGATTCAAGAATTTTTATGGAACCACTAAATAGAAACTTTGAACTATCCACAGGAAAGACAGTTGCTCGCTTGATGGTGAACTCATTTTTCCCTCTGCTAAGAATTCCAAGCAATATGGTTTGCAGAGGATATACTACATAAATGAAGAACACCAATACAAGCTAGAACTGAGCCTTTCTACCTAACTCCTCAAAGATAATTTTCTAAAATTCCAGTTACTTAAAAGCAGTTTACGAAGACTTCAGCAGCAATTCCCAGATCTAACACACATTCAGAGAAACACTCCAGGATGAGTTTTACTGCACCTATTATTTAAGTCAATCAAGTCCAAGCTACCAGCACAGTTTCTACTTATACCACCCAAAACTGAAGTCTTGTAAACTTCCAAAACAACCATCATTTTAACAGCTGTCTCTAGACAGATCTAGTAAAACCTAAGGAAAAATTTAGGGATATGCTGTGGCACAGGTGCGTACACAACTTAAATAACCTAGAGCACCCTAAGGGTTCCCAGTCATGCGTCCAGACAGTTGTGGCCTTTAGCAAACACCACAAGAACCCTGCTTCCTTCTCCCAAGCTATTCAGTGTGTCCAAAGTCTGATTTTTATTCTTAATGCATTAACTACCAAGAACACTGTGAGTAAATTATTCTTTTTAAAATCCCCAGCTGTAGCTAAAATAGTTTATTACAACATTTACTGAGGGCTGACATTTCATAGTTGCCAATATCTAACCGCTTTCATAAGAAATTACAGTCTCAGCAAGTTATGCAGCATAAAGCATGCCAAGGCCCCAGCTGGCACAAGGATGCATGTTTATTTTCATGAAGGTTATGGTTTTGGTTTGTGGCTGCATTTAAAAAAAAAGGAAAAAATCAGTTTAAAAACAAAACTTAACTTCCTTGCAAAAGACGGTGAGCAATCTCCCACACGAGCAGATCCAAAACTGGTAGCAGGCATCCCCAGGCCTCAGTACAGGCCTTCTTTAATTCCCAAGTTAAAACTGCCACGAGGCTCACTTACAGAGCCAGCACAAAGCTGGAGTACACGGCAGCACCTCGCCACACTGGCTCAGGCACAGAGGCTGGGCTGGAACACGACAGCCGGGAATTCTGACCGCTGCTCCACGCAGGAGAAAGCCCTTGTGCCACAGCATCTGGCGTTTGCACTGAGCACCTGACCAGGCACCTGACGGGCAGCAAGATCAAAGAAGGTACTTGTAAACAGCATTTCTCTGGGCACTGGCCCCCTGTGCTGCTCTGCCCACTCACTCAGACCTGCCTTCTGCCATCCCCACGTGCTCCACAGCTTCAAGTCCTCACCCGAGCCAGGGAGTCAAGTCAATGTTCCCCTCGCTTTCCACACATTCACTCTCAAATGCATTTAAAGACATGTCTCGGCATATGCTCAAAAACCATCATCCATTAGGAGAAAATATTAAGCAAAGAATTTAGAGGAAGACAAGGCTGCAGATCCACAGCCAAGTTAAGAAGGGAATGTCAGCATATGCAGCACACATCATGCACAAAAGCAAAACCAGTAAGGTTCTTGGGTTATTTTCATGTTGCAAGTAAAAGTCAGCATTGAAGAGCCCTGGAGTTAATCCTGGAAAGCACAGATTTGTATTCAGCAAACATAAACTAGAAGCCAAAAAGCATCATTTTTGATGCAAAAAAAAAGCACAAAAGAACCCTTTAAAAGTCATAAAAGTATCTGGCTATTGTGGGTTTTTTTCTTTTCCTGTACAAGCCACTTGTGAGACCTTGTTTAGAGCACCGTATTTAGTCCTGGGCATCCGGCCAGGCGACATTCACATTCTGGAGCTGGTGGAGTGAGGAAAAAGAATAGTTTTGGGGGGTTTTTTTTGAGAAAAGTCCCTCAGGAAAGAGTCGTGTCTGCCTCTAAGCATGTATACATGAGGTTGGGGAGGTGACAGCATGTCTCACCAGAGTCAATCTGCAGCGCTCTGCTAGTTGTAATGGAGTAACAGCAACTTGCAGCAAAAGATTTGTCCTTTAGTTTCTGAATACCACACAAAAAGATCCAGTGCTTTCAGACTTTTCAGAACTCAGAAAGACAACACCTGCTTATGTGCAAAGCAGGGCTTTTACTCTTCAAAGACAAGTTACAGATAAGACATCTTCCAAGAACATTCATTTACAAGGCTGTCTTGAAAACCCTGTTCCCAGATGAGGAGGAAAAATGCACTTCCCTTTTCTCATCCCACCCTCTCGTTACACACAGTGTTCACAGACCAGAATCCTCCCTGGTGCAGCACCATTAGCTGTCTTCTCACACAACACCCAACACAAATGGGTGCACTAATTCCAAACAGTGTGTGACCATTACATACCACAAAATACTTTTATTCCTGCCAGAGGACTGGTGGGACTCCAGTAGCTTCCTTTTGCCACTTTGACTCTACCATGGCAAGATCTTCATACTCCTCTCCCATATTCATGCTGGTAGCAGAATCCTTACCAGCTCCAAAGGGAACAGCACAGCATTAATGCACAACAATTTTCAACTGAGCTAATTATTGAGATCAGCATTTCCAAAACACCGGAATGAACCTACTGACAGAACATGACTGCAGCTCCACAACTTCTTTCCCTTTATGTACAGTTTCTCTCTGCTGATCCCAAGGCAGAAATATGGCTTTAGCCATCCTGCAAAATTTTCAATTTTACTTAAAAAAGTAAACAATGGGTTCTGTGTATGCAGGCTCATAAAATCTACATTAGGCAACCAAAAGTTACAAGGATAAAACCAAGCTCTTGGGCCTGATTCAGCGTTCACAACAGCATAAATTCAGAAGCAACTCCCCTGAAGTCAATAAAGCATAAAACTTACTGTCAACAGAGGAGAACTAGGCCCACCCTCCTTCGACTAAAGAATGATCCTCACAAAGAATGGACTTCACAAGCAGGAGAGAACCTGGGAATGCTGTGCTACATTATTATGCTTTCTGTTTTGCCTGAAAACTTCCGGCAGCAACCCTCAGCTGAAACAGGCAGCTGTGAACACTTCCATGCCAAGACTCTTGCCCTGCCTGCTTGGGCACGGAGCAGCAGCGTGCACTTTACGCACACTTTTCCCAGCAGCACAACACCCGAATGAGAAAAGGACCTGTGCTTCCACACTGTACAAACCTTGTCTCTGCCTTGCCAATCACATCACCAGCTGAGACAGGGAATGCTTTTTGGGGCAGAATGTCCAGCACGGAGGCAGCCATGGACTGCTGTGGTGCCTGGCAGATCCCTCACTACCTTTCATTTCTGTGGCAGCCTTGGAACAGAACCTCTGTGGAACAAGGAGGGAGGGAAAGGACTGTATGTGTTTGTTGTGGTCCATCTACAAAAAGCTCCTCGAAGCCAAATTAACTCAGGCTGGGTTACAGCACAGCATGTCTCCCCTGCCACGTAAGGATCACACAGGGCCCAGACCAAAAGCAGGAGCAGACCACTTACACGCTTCAGACTCTGGTCCAGCCAAGAATGCGAAGCAGCAGCAGCTGCCCTTCCACAAACAAACCCTGTCATGCCTCACAGCAGCTGAGACAAAGAAAATTCTGTGCCCCTGCCAGCTCTTTCTCCTTGTCCTGCTCTAGCTGCAAATGCCCAGGACTCCTAAACATGTATGGTAAGGTGAGCCAGAGCACCTCAGCACTGGGTAGCTGCAGGTGGTGGGATATCAGGTACCAGTAACGTCCACAGTAGTCCTGCTCTGGATCACAAGCACCATAAACGCTAAGAGGCAGACACGACCTCCTTTCTAGCTGCCAGTAATGTTCTCCGTGAGAAGACATGGGATAACTGTATTGCATGAAGCATCTTGATGTAGCTTTTTATGCGTCAGGAACAATTTATTTGCAGTGTTCTGGACTGAGACATATATTGGAAAACTGGAGCCTCATATCCACCCAATTCGTACTACAACACCTCTGTGTTGTGCTACACAGTGATTCAGTTTGACACAGGGTACCAAATATTCAGTTACACTTCCAACTCCTCTCCTGATACGAATTACCAATTGAATGATAAGTGACCCAAACAAAACAAATGGTAACTGGCACACTTGACTCTACTTTGCATTCTCTCCACAGCAACTCTTCACTGAGGAACTTTAGAGGGGTTTTTTGAGACATGTCTTGATAAACCTCCAGTTGCATATTAGAGGTGTGTAAAGCCTCTTACTGTCTTACTCTTAAACTTCTTACTCTTGAGATCTGTATGGTATGCCAAGTATTTATTACAGCCACAGGCAAGTCCTGCACAACCACAGAGCCTGCAATACATTTGATCACAGAACCAGTTTTCTGTATGTTGCTCCGCTAATGTTTGAAGACCCCACGCTTGCAAGAGCACGATTTTGCTGTTGATCCCCTTTCTCCTCCTGACACAGAGCCTCTTAGTGATCCTACAGGGCCAGCCAACTGTGGCTGTGGTTTAGTGAGATGTTAAAAGAACGTGAGTCCATATCTACTTGATACAGTGTTCCATCAATCCCCTGCTGCGGATGGGAGATGAATTACCTCACTTATCGCTACAATGTGACAGCCACATTATTCTCGGACATAACAGCAGCTCTCTAACTGCTACAGTAACAGCACTGTTCTTCTCTTTTTTAAAGCAGTCAGTCCCTTCTGAAAAAAATTCAGTCACCCTACTGTTCATTCAGTCTCTCAGTAGCTACAGCTTGAACTAGCTGTGAAAACAACGCAAGAATGCCCCGATAGTTAAGTAGAAGAGCTAGTCTTCCTCTACACCAAGAGCAACAGGAGCCGCCTCTCCTGGTCCCGTCAGGCACACACCAGAACACCTGTCCAGCTGTCCACTCACCGAATGCCTCAGCAAGGGCGGGAGGAGGGGACACTGGAGCAGAGTTTCACACAGACAGCACAAGCACTCTCCTAGAGGTGGAGCGAGAGACACTGAGCTGGCTGGGAGTGCAACAGGGTGACAGAGCGATCTGCCACAGTCACGCACAAGAGCCCCCAGCACACTGTATCCAGCTGTGCCAGCAGCACCGGCTGCCAACACACCCCCGGACGGCGCAGCCTCATCCCCCTTCCTCCTGCTCATCTCATTAAACAGTCAGGCCCCAAGGAAGCAACTGGTATTCTTGGAGCTAAACAGAGCTAAAACACCTGAACCCTCACATAGATCTGGCCTGAGGAAAGTCAAGGGCTGGGTTCCATGGCTACACTGGCATACTTTGACCACAGCGAAACACAGAATTACTCCTGGAACCAGTGCAGACACAGCTGAATCAGACAGAGCTGCTGTGGAGCAGCTGAGTCACGGCTCTGGAGTCCTTGCCTTTCCGAGCACTGCCCCATCAGCCTTCCAGCCCCCACCTAGCGCGCGCACACACACACACACACACACACACACACACACACACCTCCGCAGGTACCATCAACTCCACTCACCGACCAGTCCCTCAGCTGTTACCCTGAGCTGGCCGCTGAGGGAGAAAGCGCTCCGGCCAGCACTGTCCGGTTCACCCCCGGGGCTTCTGCTCTCATGCAGCTACCTGGTGGAAATTCTGTTCTGCTCGCTCCTCATCAGCTCAGCTGGGCTGGCAAAAGGCACATCAAGACGTTCCTTATTTAATAGGGCTTAAGAGTTACACTTTGGGAAATCAGCAAATGAAACAAAGGACAGGTGAGCACCCTGGAAAGACGAGAAGACGAGTTCACAGAGAAAACTACATCGTCTGCTTTTCTACATCTACCAAACTGCACCTGCGTGATCGACAAGAAACTTTTGCCATAATATTTACACGGAAATATTTCAGAAGAGGATGCAGCAAGACATACACCGCATCCCCGCCTTTTAGGCCCCAGGAGCCCCTGTTCCAGCCAGCACAGGGAGCGGACGCCCGGAGGGAGCAGAGGCTGGACTCCCGAGCACGGCATGCGCTGCCGCGGCAGTGCCGGGGCCGGGGCCGCGCTAC
>WEIT01002028.1:39256-78173 GCA_013389985.1 Dryoscopus gambensis | reverse complement strand
ACCGTGAGGGCACCGTGAGGGCACCGTGAGGGCACCGCGGGCACCGGGCACCGTCACCTGCTCGGGGGGCGGCGTGGCCTCACAGACATCTCCAAGTCACCAGGACCCGTGCGGTTCTCCGCCTTGGGCCAGCGAACTGGTGAAGATCATTCATGGCATCGATGCCGTTAAGGCTGCGCATTTTCCACAGCTCATTCCAGGATGTATTTCAGTGCAAGTTATTGCAATAACAAAACAATGAGAGCAACATTTCCCTTCCATTCTGGCAGCTGCCCCTTAAGAATGCCAGTGACCACAGTGAGGAGCAGCTGACGTGTCAAGCCTGGTTACAAACACGTTCCAAGATACACCACAGCAAAAATCTGCTTAAAGCAGGAATAAGCAATTCCAAAATCATAACCGTTAAAATGAAAGGTGGATTCTTACCTAGCTTTTAGAAGGCAGGATGAAGGAGCGCTGTCTCATGTCCAAGAAGGTGGTATTTATATTAATCCATGGCTTCCATGAACGATCCCATTTATCCTCAGGCCTAAGAGCCCTGATTTAGCCCCGCTGAGCAGCTCCTGTTGCTGCATCTTCCACGCAATCTACAGCTGCCTTTTGACAGAGGTGTGAAACTTCCCTGGCGTGAGCTGGAGCAGTCCTGCTTGCCAGTTGTGGCAGCAGTGGTGAGTTCTACAAGGTGTCTCCAGGGCCTCTGACACCAGCTCCACCTGCATGAATACCACACACACACCTGGGACATTAAAATGCATTTATCACAAGCTATATCGTGACCGACTTTTCAGTCCAATGGGAGCTGCTGGTGTTTATTCAGGAGCCTAGAAGATGGAACCGAAGTCCAGTTTTGCAGTTTTGGCAGAGCCATCAGAGCCCTTGGCTACCCTCACAGAGAGAGGGAAAGACACCACTGCCCGCCTCCCCAGCATCTGGGAGCAGTGAGGTGAACTGCCAGCCACAGAGGAAAACAAGAGCAGAAAAGGCAGTAAACAAGAGGCAGGTTAGGACATAGGCAGCCCTGCCAAACTGGAGCAGAACTGAGCTCTAAGGACTGGAAAAAATTCACTGGAAAAGCCTTTGCCTGGTACAGCCTTTGAAGAATCTGAGATACGGCGTCAAGTTTCATGGCTTGTGTTTCTTATTTATCCCTGACTGAGACCCCTCCCCTCAATCCAGCTGTGAGATGGGCTTGGCATGGTATTCTATACATACAGTAAGCCTGCAGAACAGCAGTTTTTTCCAAGCCCTGAATGGCTGGGCTGCATTTCTCATCACACAGGTGTGGGTCAGAGACCAATGTGTAGGCAGAAGGATTCAAAGTGGGATGCCCCTGAGCACCTGACTAGTCTGGACAAGACTGGCATCCAGCCTTCCCCAAGCTGCTGCTCCGCTGTGTTATAAACCATGAGGAGGTGAGGGAAGCTTTCCCATGGAATTAGGGTTTGACTGGGCCAGGGCACTACATACTTTAGCTACAAAAACCACATTCCAAGTACAAAGCGTGTTACCGGGGTGGTTCTCCAGTGTCCCGAGCAGATACCACGGGGATAGAATACAGACTTGCCTATCTATTGTCACACTGTGGCAGCTGCAGCAAGGAGCAGAAACTGTTAATTCCTTTGGCTAGCTTCTCTCATGCTAGCCAAGATTCCAGCTAAAGGCAAGAAGCTTTCCTCTTGCACTGGCTCCTGCCCTAGATGTCTGTCACGCTGCTGTGAGCTCTGCGGGAGTGAGGAGACAAACTGCAGCAGGAAAAGACAGGAGTCACTTGGATCACTCCCCTGTGAGCTGAACACGTTGCTGCTGCACCACAGGAACAGCTGTGCCATCTCCCAGCCATGGAGGTGCATCCACCCCGGCCTCCACAGCCAGGTCATGTCCACCAGTGACTTCAGAGTCACCTCTTCTCACCTGAAAACATGATGTGTGTTTCATTTTATGGCACGTGACAGCGATTACTTCAGTACATTCCAAATCTTACCTTGGCAGCATTGTGTGTATTATACTTCCGGCTTCAAGCTGGATTTCTTCTTCTCATTTGCACTGCTCCTTATAGCAAGGGAGGAGGGAGATGGGAATCAAAGCGCATGCAGAAGGCACAGCAAAAACTGCTTAGGAGCAAAACAGACTGAGATCTTTTGTTTAGTTTTCCTAATTACTTTTTCATACAGTGATCAGAGGGAACGTAATTACACACATGCAAAGGAAACGAACCACCAAAACCCCCCGCTAACCAACAAGTGAACAAAACCCCACAGAACTGAGCCAACTAGTTTTTTCTGCAAGACTAGTTTTTTGTAGCTAGGCTAGAATTGGGATCCCGAGTTGTTCCGTGCTCTGTTCCATTGCCCCACAATGTACGGTGAGGCAGAATCTCTCCTTGTTTCCCTTCCCCTCAGCCTTGTCCCATGAAGGTAGATCCGGCCAACAGCTTTCCAACACTCCCTCACATCAGTACGGATCTCCCTGGAGGGGTTCTGATGGGAGAGCTGACAACAGCTAAACTTCCTGACCAGCCAGGAAATGAATAAGTGGAAAAGCTGCCTAACTGCATTTCCAGCTCAGCGGCACTTTTTACCTTCCCTCTCTTTTAATTTCAATAATTTTTTTGACAACAGTATTCAACCAAAGTGTGCATCCATACGGGGATGTGCGAACACTTGGACATCTCAGCTCCCAAAGAAGGTGTGCACCAGAAGCCCAGGTTCCTCAGAAAGCCCCTGCAGAATCAGAGCAACACAGGAACACCACACACGTCCTGCCCTCTCTGTGTAAGGAAGGTCTCTGTGAGGGCCACGGCATCTGCTCCATCTCCTCACCAGCAGCCTCACTAGCTCAGGGAACAAGAGGGGAGGCGCAATAACGAGCCTCCAGCTGCCAACGAAAGCTCATTCCAGCTGTGGATCTGCCAAAAGCTACTCCTTTCTCGACAGTCTGAGCCAAAGTAACATGGCAGTAGTGATGAGATCTCTGTCAAGGGAGACGATGAGTGCCAGACGCTAGCTGTGAGTAATCCTCAGGAACTTGGGAATGATCAGAGCCATGTTCTGATCCCACTGCTGAACATGTATCTTTTTTTTTAGGTGGCACTGTGTGGGTAGGAGAGAAGCAGTTGTAGGACCTGTGTTTGGGTAAGGACTTCCTCAGTCCACTTGAGTTCAGCATCACTGATTGCTGTCTCCCACCCACCACTGGAGCACAGCAACTTGAGTTGATCCAAGGTTGGACTTGGAAGTACCAGCTACCGAGTAAACCAGCTTCTGCCTTCGTTATGGCGGATGGAGTCCTGGCCAAAACCAGCACGCTCTCATCCTCCTCAGAAAAACCAGGCTGATATTTCCAGCCTTTCTCTCACAGCTGTCTTAACTTGCAGGAAAGTAATGATTGTGATTCATCCTTTTATCTTTACACTGAAGAGGGAAAAAGACAGTGTTTGTAGCCTGGCTTTAAAACTGTTTTTTAAATAAAGTCATCTGTGCTCCAGATCTCCAGTTGCAATGAGGAATGACACACGCCATACCAACTTATGGGACAACAGGTCATTATGGAGAACTGCGATGAACCAATTATTTGTCACTTCAGCATCATGTTTTAACAGTGCACTGTTTAACTAGACCCGACAAAAACTTAATTAGTAACATAATTTATGCTTCTTAATTAATACTTTTAACATCTAACCCTTCCCCAGACTTGGAGTGTCCACAGGCAATACTGTTCTAAGGTGGCAGCAGGCATTTTCTTTATTACCTCTTGGCAGCCAAACCAGACCACTGTGAACCTGGAGGAGAATCAGGCCCCTTCTGTGCTCAGACAGCAACAAGAATTCCATTATTCCAGGGGAGGGGAAAGAATTCCTGCAGCTACGTTGAAAGCTCTTGTGTTTATTAGTGAAAGTACTAACATTTCCCAGTATGCTTTCAAGTTGTAGTCAAGTATTTTGCCTTCGGTTTGGAGCTCCTTATAAAAAAAACGAAGTCATACAAGACCAGTAACTTGAGCATGATCAGCTGCAAATGTAACTCTCACAGAGGCAGGCAGAAGCTGGCTGGTCTGGAACCCGGTGTGCAGCCTTGGGAGTGTGAAGAGTGTCCTGAGATTGGTTCAAGAGCTACAAACCTTACTGTTCTCTACTGGGTGCAAATTCACCGTATATAGAACAAAACCCATTGCAGAGGCAAACAGTGTTTGTCCAAAGTGCCACTAAATATCGCTACCATTCCCTAGAAAGGCCAGGCATTATGAATTCAAATGGCAGCAAGCAAGAGGAAGAGACGGTGGCTAAAATGTAATACCCATGGGTCCACGTTCGTAAGTCGTGACTGCCACAGGCCTCCACCCAACCCAGCAGATCAGTACCTTGTATTTATCACTTCATTTTCAGCCTGGAGAGAGCTGCCCCAGCCAGGAGTGAGGACAGAGCTGTGACCAGGCCAGGTTGCTGGGGTGTGTTCAGCTAACGCAGACCAGTACTCTGCAGGCAGCTTGGTTTGAACAGGAGAGCCTCAGCAGCACAGTAAGTAGCTTTGAGTGAAGATGACATGAGCTGGCCTGTTAGGTTTAATATTTTAATCTACTGCTGCACCGCGGCTCTAATCACAGCCACGGCGGATTCCTCGAGTAGTGGAGATTAGAGAGACCATCGATAACAGACCCTGCTGTGCTGTACATATGAAAGCTACCAAGAGGATTTAAGGAGGAAATAAGGTATATCCAGAAATTCATTATGTTCCAGTCGAGACAAAACAATCCATTAATATCTGACACTGTGCACAGTCCAAAAAACTGGAAGCAGATATTGAAAATGAGCAAATTTCAACACGCCTAATGCAGATGTGATGAACCAGTTATAAATATTCAATCCAGGAAGCTCTGTCACTAAGGCTGGATAACATTCCTGTTGGTAACTGTAAGGCTCTATGCCCTAGATGGCATTGCTCTGCAACATTAGAAAACACACTTCTAAAATCCAAGCTCTCCCTGCAGACAGCACAAAAGAATTTCAGGCAGGACAAGTGCTGATTTAAGTTCACACACAAAGCAGAGTTCTCTTTTCAAAATGTTACTTGTTTGAGACATTTGCACTGCAGCTGATACATTAATTATGCCACTTTTTCTTTTCCCCAGTTATTCTGTAAAGGCCCACTTTGTAAAATCTTCTTGTGTGCCCAGTTTGAAGTGGTTTCACTGCACCTGCTCTCTCCAGGCTGTGGTATTCAATTGTTTTTGTTTATTCTGTGCTACTCTTCTCTAGCGATTTGCTTGGCACTGTAAAGAGAGTGCTGTTTGTTCCCCACAGCCAGAGGCTGAAGATCAGCCTCCTCCTCCTCCCTGAATGCTGCAGCCTGCTCGAGGCAGCTGGACGGGAAGTGGGCAGACGCTCAGCTGTGCCCAGAGGGCTGATCACCATTGCAGCAGGGAGGAAAACCACGCAGAACCAACATACCTGCAGCTCATCCCAAGTCCCGTGTCTCCACACTGCTCTGCCAAGGCACGGCCACACGCTGCCTCCGCTTTTGCTTTGCAGCAAGCACAGTGTGCCGGGCGTACCTGAGAGCATCCACCTCCCCGCGGCAGACCGGGAACTGCACTTCAGGAGCTCTGCAGCCCAGCAGCAGCTCGGAGGCTGCCCAGTTTTAGGCAGCAGAACAATTTTACTTTGGCACTAAGAGCTCCAACGATTAAGCCCTTGTTTTGCAGGGTGTGGTTAGCACGTCTAGGACGCCCATGTCCGAGCATGCCCGTGCAGAGCTGGGGAGAAGCCGCAGGTGGGAAGCCTCACCTGGAGCTGGGAGATGTGCACGGAGAGCTGCACGGAAATGCCCCAGCCCTCCTGCAGGGCAAAACCCCACGGCTTTGGGATGCCAAGCAGCCCCACGTGCTGCCCAGCATGCACATGCTCTTTCTGTTGGAATCAACAGGTCAAAATCAAGTGGGCTGAGCCTGGAGGGAGATTTTTATCTGCAATTTACAGGGAACAGACCTCTTCTCTCTGCAAGTATTATTTCAAAGCAAATAACTTCTGAGGTGGCAAAGACACAAGTCAGGCTTCTGTAAAGCAAGCTAGAAGTGAAATCCAAAGGGGAAAACTCCCAGGATTTGTGCTCTAGTTTTGCATATTTAACATGGTCATGTGGGAGAGGAGGGTTAGTTTTCTTCTAACCAGTTTGTACTTTTGCTCTGATCCTTCAATTTTTTTGTTCTGCACTAAGAATTCACATCTTTGCTTAGTCAGGGTTTGTGATGGTTGAAGAATAACTGCAAAGGCAACACAGAAACAAGCTTCTAAAAAAGCAAAAGTGAATACATGAATATGAATACATATTCATCCATATCCACTCCAGTGAAGGCAATGATGGCTTGCCTTCATGCTCTGATTTTCCTAATTTTAATGACAGCAGTTAGAAATTCAATTACTTGCCCGATCTCTGAAAACCACTTGCTAACTTCCCAGGCTGTAAGCTACAGAAAAATTTTCTAAAGTGAAGCAATCACAAGGCAGAATCAAAAAATGTGCATATTTGGCATATCATTGTGGCAGGGGGTAGGAAGTGAGAGTATCTTCAGAGTCCAACAGCCAACTGGAGCTGCACCAAACTGTGACGAGAAGCAAGATCATCTCTGAAGCAGAAAACCAGTCATGGGGAAGTATCTACAGAGATGGAGCATCTGTATGGATTCCAACATATGCTTTGGGTGCCAAGCACACAGAGATGGAAAGCAAACAATCACACCAGTGGAAAATATTTCCAAGACAACTGCTGGGCTGGCACTGATCAAAGACATTTCCTGCAGTAACATCAAAAGCTGCACCTCATCCCCGTGCTCGCGGACAGAGGCACAGGGTCAGCATGCGTGCCTTTCCTGCGCTGCAGAACTGTTCTGTGGCTGGAATGAGCTGTGGATGTGTAAATAACCGGCCTCAGACACGGCACTGCTTCTTGCGGACATGGCGGGCACTTCAGAAGAAGCAGAGCCTTTTGTCAGCCGCTGATACAAAGACACGAGTCCAAGTGGTTGAGGTGAGGTGGCCAGACCCAATGACATGCCGTTTCATTCCAGGATCTAAAGCCCTTCCTTCAGGGAAAGTACAGTGCGAGGAGGGTCAGCTGAAGTGTCCCATGGGATGAGGTAGGAGGAAGAAGCATCCTGTGCCCAGCAGGGCAGGCTGAGCTGGGGTGGGGGGGAACACTGCAGCTCCCTAGCTGGTGCAGAGTAGAAAAGCACCACAAGTGTTTTCCTCTCTCAAAGCTTCTGACCAGCCCTGCCCACAAGTGCTCCGCAGCACTCTAAGGGAAGCTGCCCGCCCTCTCATTATTATTCCAAGCATTGCTGAAAACTTTACTCCGGGAACTGCTTCAGAGGGAGGACTGGCTCTCATCACCACGGCTGTCAGTGGCTGAGCAGGCACAGGCACGGATTCCTCCAGCTGGGAGAGTGACAACCAGCTCCCACTTCCCTATGCTAGCAGAGATTAACTAACGCCAGGGCAGTCATTTCAGATCTGCACTGTCATAAAAGAGCAGACTTTGACTCTTCCTGTAATAACAAATATAATTCCCAGGGTGTTTGTTTCCGCACAGATTCCTACAGGTACTGGACGACTTCTAAAGGAACTGCTGTGGTGCACACACCTTTACAGCAAACACACATTCAGTGGCACAGGTAATACAGAGTATAAAAACTCTCTTTTCTTCTTCCTTCGCTCCCTAATCCCACGCTCAGGTGAAACGAGGGGTACAAAGTACTCTCAAAATTAAGACAAAAATTAATAAATCATTGGGATTGGAACCCGAAGGGGTGCTCTACTCCTATGTTCAAGCGCACCCTGAACTGTTAAGTTAGTACAAAGAGAGGATATTTTTATTGATAAACATTATATTGTCTTAGTGTAGATGTCTGACACATTATTAAATCAATTGACAAAACATTGAAAGTAATTCATTCTAATAAAACTTTTTGATATTCCATAGACAATAGTGCTGTGAATTTTGTTTATAGTACAACACATTAAAAACACAGAAATACAAGTTTCTAATTTCATAGGTTACCAGCAAACAGAGAAAAATGCATGCTTTCATTTCTGTTAGATTTGTAACTTACACAGGCAAGTGGAACAGCTCTGCATAGAAGACTACTCTACAGTAAGGTGTAAAACATACAGAAGGGCTGACCTTATAACACTTGTACAAGTAGGACAAAACCATTGCAACTCAGTTCAAAAGGTAACAAATGTTTTGTCTGTGGCTCCACCATTTTAACACTGTTAAGCTGACTTAGTAAAACGCTATTTTGAGTAGAATTATATTACGAGAAACCACTGCTTATTTTGCTTTCTGGCTGGTTGTAAACGAACATACATTATACATACATTTGCACTGAGTTCCACCTACATTTTCTTCCTCATGATTAGAAGCATCACAGAACTGCCCAGAGATAAGGGACCCAGACAGTGTCATTTGATCCCCAATCAAACAAAAGGTGCTTCTATCAGACGCTTTTATTGCAGTGCTTCCTGCAGCTTGGATGCTGTGACTGTACCACACAGCAGAGAACTCACCCCGCCCGTGATTCAGACTGGCCCGGTCTCAGCTGTCTGTTTTAGAACGAGCCACAGCAGGGATCGCATTCAGCAGCCTAAAACTTCAGCAGCAGTACAAACCCAGATTTTCCACCATAGCTCCATGAAATTATCAGATCTTGAGCAGCTGACTGCCAGGCCCTGAAATGTTTTAAATACACCCCTCAGACAGAGTCCCCCCACGTTGTCCCCACATGCCTTGGTGATGCCAGGCTGCCTGTGGGTGCTGAGCTTGGCTGCCTTTGGCTTGGCACCACGTACACATGACAGTTTGGGCTTGGCTTGGCAAAAACGCTGGAAGGGGCTAAAACTTGTGCATCACACTTGAGGATTAACAGGTGTGCCTGCGCACCTTTTTGTTCTGTGGAATCCTGATTTACCTGTCTCTCAATCCCCGCTGCCAGGCCTGTGCTGGAGCGCTCGGCAGGAGTGACCCTTCTGCTGCTTGTCACACACCCGTGTCTGGCACCAGTGGAAGCACCACTCCTGCCCTCCCACACATCCCACTGGCTGAAGCTCCGATGGACGCACCAGCAAGAGGAACACCCAAACCATCACCAGACCTTGCCAGGAAGGTTCATATTGCACAGGACTTTGACAGACAGAAAAAAAATCAAACAAAACCCGAATCCCCCAAACCCTTACAAACATCTTCCTTAGCATGGTTTCAGTCTGGAAAGCAAAGGTTTGATGCAAGGATGAAGGTAACGTTCCATTAGCAATCTCACACACATAACCTGCCTGCACAGCAGGGATTCTCAGCTTTACAAGGGGAGACAGTGAAGTCAATCATACTACTCCTCAAGGGAACACTAACTAAAATTTATCCCTAAATCTTCAGTGGACTGTAAAGTTCACTGCACACCAGTGAACTCTCAGGTACACAGACTGCTCCTTCCTGTGCAGCCAGGGTGAGAGTCGGAGACACTGGGTTAGGCACCTCTCTCCCTTCTCCCTGAGAAAGAGACAAAGTACTTCTCACCTTTCCTGACCAAAGACCAAGGGTTGCAAAGATCAAGTAGCATCCAGCCAAATCTTCATGTAAATGCGACCCCTGTGAAACTTGCCAGTATCTGAATTACACAACAGACAGCTTTTTGTGATGCCATATTATTCTCACTTGCATTTGCTCTCCACTGGTGCTGCACGATTACAGAATCGCACTTTGCTTCTGGCACCCATTAAAAAAAAAAAATCCATCAGAACAAAGTTATTACATAAACATCCTGCTTTGGCTTCTTTCAAAAACCTGTTGTGGTTCAAGCTGTGTGCTTGCTCACTTCACCTAGGCAATTTCACAAGGCAGTTCTGTGACACAGAAATGCACATTACGCTCAGAGGTACTGACACAGCAGTGAGAAATATGAGAGAAAAAGGTTGTTTCCGAGAACCAAGGATGAACAACTCAGCTGAGCTCTATGCTTGACAGAACATGGGAGCTCACTCTTTGCAAACCTTGAACATTATACAAACCCTCATGATAGACTGAGGCTCAACTTTGTGCAATCAGCCTTTATCTTCCATTTTTTTCTTTCTTGATCTAAAATTCCCCCATGTCCTTAAAAGCTGGCAAAATAAAGACTTCCAGTCCCCTGTAATACATTGTCTGTAAAAGGACTCCACTGTTGTTGTATCTTCCCCCAGTAAGCCCTGCTGTTAAAAAGAACTGGGGAAAACAAGCCAAAGGAAGATTACTTCCTTAACGAAAAGGGGGAACTAAAAAAAACTCTAAAAAAACAAAAAAAAATTTAAAAATCGACTTGTGGGTAGCTTACAAAATGTGAATTTTGATTATTGCAGATGGTATCTTGGGACAGTGATATTACAAATATTAAAAGGGCAAGGAGTACTTATTATTTATATGTTCCTGCTCTTACGGATCAGCTGCAGAAGCATCCTTGGATCTCTCAGCATTTCTCAGCTTCTCTACTAATAGAAGTTACAGGAAGCATTTGAGAAGGTCTCACCCCTTTTTGTGGCCACTCAAAAGGATGGAATGATGCTTTAAATAGCTTAGTCTGCTTGGCCCCCGATCCAGGGAAACTTGGCAATAGCTTTAGGAGGGGACTGAAATTAGGTTCCTAAATCTTCTGCCAGCATGGGGAAATGTTTTCTTGAACCAGGGGCTCAGCACTCTGTGTTTGATAAATAAATAAATAAAATGCATAAATACTGCAGTGCAGAACTTTCTGACCTCCTCAATGTCTCGTGCATGCTATTTTTTTCCCCCCCGAAGCTAACTTTATGTTCAGCAACAGAACTGGAATTTCAAATGACTAACACTAACTCGAAATATTACTGAATGTACACAGATAAGCTGTTTAGGCTTTCAACCTGATGTATTACAGGTAGGCAACTGCCATGCACCACTCACACTACCTTGCTAAAACAAATAAAAACTTTGCTTGAGTTTATAAATAGGTATGTGTAAGACTGGCTTAAATACTCATGCACTTACAGCATCTTAGCAGTTGCCGTGATGAGAATTTATTCCTTTGCAGGAACAGCTGGTTACCACAGGGCTTCAATTTAACAACAGTTAACACATATACTTTACTAGGTAAAGTGTGTGTATATATATATATATATGTATAAATACTGTATTTTGCTTGAATACAAATCTTTGTTCACACATTTAAAAAAAATAACACTAAAAACCAGCCTATGAATTATATGAACTTATGACTGAGTCCCTCAGTAAAACTCCCATAGTATAATCTGGCTTCACAGAGTGTAAAAGGCTCAGGTCAGATCTAGAATCCCTTAATTAGATCAATTATATTTATTGTATAATGCATGTCTTTGCACAGAGAGCAAAATTCCCTGGAAAGAGTCTCTGAAAACACATCCCAGGAGAAGCGTCCCCGCGTGCCGTGCAGTGACTGATTGTCCCAGGGGCTTGGGGCACCTTCCAGGCAGGCAGCTTGCGCTGTTCCGAGCCAGGTGCTTGGAGGCTGGTATGCCAAGCAAGGATCTGCTTGCATTTTCTCCCATCAGCTTACTGGATCAAAGCCTGCACACTATTTCTGCCAGCCCAGTGCACTGGTTCTGCGTTACAGAAAGCAGGACGTGGCTCAGCCTTCACAGCCAGAGGGATGCAGCTTATGAGAGAGCGGAAGCAAAATTCTGAATCCTGGCAACACAAGGAGCAAGGTAAAATAAGGAAGCAAGCAGGTGGCTGCTGGGTGTACAGGGATGTCTGCCCTTGGGAAAGGTTTCATGGAATGTCCCAACATTTATACAGGCTCTATCCAAAGCCCTCCTCCTGTGACACAGCATCTGCCACCCCACATCTGCCTCTACGCACCTAAAGTGAATGGAGCCCTTGTTGCCTCCCCTGCTCCAGCATTTATCAGCCAAAAGCAACACGCTGACCAGAGCTGAGGTAAGACTTGGTCCTCAGGGAAATACATGCTCCTGCAACGGAAAAGGAGCACTGGCAGCAGCAACCAGTAGCCAAGGGGCCTGAGCACCAGCAGCCCTCTCCTCTCATTACAGGACAACATGTTCAGCAGCTGGCAGTGCTCCTCTGGGAACCCAAGGTCTTGCTTTGCTTGTCTATCACACCAATGGAAAACCTCAGCGACAAATGCTCAGCCCTGGAGCAGATCTGTAATCAGCTACAAAAATCCTCACAGGGTCAGGCATTGCTGCTGTAAAATTATCACGTTGACTTTTAGCACCATTCAAATCCTACCTGGCAGACCAAGATTACACTGACAAGATTTCTGTCAGGTTGTTCTGGTGTGGAGGGTTTCGAACTTGTTCTGCAAGTCTACTAGAAAAACAGAAACCTATCTAAAAAATACCACAATAAAGTCATTTTTGCTACATAAATACATTTAAAAATGCGTTTCTTTAAACATACTGTGCTTTTTTTAGACGCCTTCCTGAAATTAGACGGTTCTACCCAAACTTGGATAACTCGGCCTCGATGACAGACTGTTTCAGGCCAGCAAATAATTGATTTCATAGCCAATTTACATCCCCAGGGCACAATTAAACAGACTGCCATTTCTTATCCTATTGCTTTCCCAGGAATAAAGTGAACTTCTCCAAAAGGCAGGGATTTGTTCACACCAAGCTTGATTCTGCAGATTCAGCCAGCCAAGTCCAAGCAGTTTGGGCAGAAGTAGATGCATTTTGGAATGGTGCTTCAGATTTGAGGCCAGTAAGTGCTAAGGGAGTATTCAGGTTAAATTTCCTTAAAGGTGCTTGGTCTTATTAATTAATAGTCATTTATCTTTTCAGGTAAGAAAATAAAAAGGTCACTCACCCAAAAAACCACAGTGTGCCCATCCCTTCCAGGACTCACTGCTACAAACACATCACTGACCCCACAACAGTCACGGGGGGTTCTGCCCCTGGTTTCACAAAGGTCAGATTTCACTCAAGTCCCGAATACTGGACACTCTCTTCCTGAAACTAAGCCTTGCATTCTTAAGCTTGGTACATCCATGCAGCACACTCAGACTCTGCAGCTCCTTAAATCTGAAGTGGCTGAGGTCTTTCAAATATTCAAACTTCCACTGCTTTGCTTAAAACCATGGCTTTAAACTGATTCAGTTGAAGTTGTACCAACCTAAAACGGACATTGTTACCTGGATTTAAGTCTCGTTTAGACAAACTTGCAGTGGCTGCTGATCAAGTGAAACTTTGTAAGTACAAGGCAGAATTGAATCCAGGTAAGCATGGTCCACTGAGATTGATTTTTAAAGTGTATTTTTAAACAAGTTTAAAGCTCCAGTGGTGTAACTTTGAAATAGATAAACCTCACACTACTGCATCTCTGTGAATTTTAATTGAAAGGATTAGAGTTTCCAAAAAATCTTAATACAAGAAACATATGTCAATCAGCAGAAAGCTATAGTTTTCTAAAAAGGTATTCAACAATATTCAATTTGCATTTTATCTCACAAGTATCAATAGGGTTATTTGGAAAAGACATATAAAAATCCCTGTTCTGACAGCAGGGTATTAAATGTTACCTTTAGGTTGCTCCACCTGCCTTGAATGTTGTTTTTTCTAAGCTAGACTGCCATTCTACCTGATTTGTTTTGTCAAGAAACAGTGCCATTCCTGCACCTCGTTCTCCATGAGCACCACTATCACAAATCCAAAGCTAATCAGTTGATTTCAGTGGCACAGCTGAGGACAGAGAGCTGGAAACTAAGCATGCAAGTGACATCACAGCAAAACCAACAAATTATGCAAGTAAAAATCTCCCATGCACACATTTCAGATTGGTCTTCCTATCACAGAAAAAGTCTATCGAAAAGTGCACCACATGAAAAACAAAAATCGGGGAAAAAAAGGAAGGTGGAAAAAAAGGCAAGTAAAAAATTGACCTTTGGTAGGGACAAAAGCAGTTTTCCTAGCATGTCTTAAGACCATCTGTTATCATACCCTATCCTATCATTCTGCCTTTGAACCACTGTCAAAGGAAGGCCATCCATGTCAAGCAGATCTGAAGCCAGCCAAGGATCACATACTTAAGTCAAAGTCAGAACTGCAGTGAAGCCTCTCCATGGAGGAAAAGGCTCTTTAATCTCCCTTTGAAATACTCAATAAAGACCGTCTGAAATTGCTAGGAATGGAAACAAAAACAGTTGACTGGTCCAAAAACCAGAGCAGCCTCAGACGCGAAGGTGACCCTTGCTTTCAGAAGATTAAAACTGCAAACGAATCAGGGTCACGCTAAAAAAACCCAACACAACCCAGCTTCGTCGGTGGCTCCCTGCAGCCCCCAACCCTGGGCCTTAGAGACCCTCAGCTCCCTCCTCTCCCCCTGGAGCAGCCCCCCCAGCCCCCAGCGGCTGTGCCAGCCCGGCTGGCTCCCGAGGCCCCGCACCCCGGGGACAGCTTGCAGCTCGGGCAGCCACGGGCACAGCAGAGCCTCCACGGGGACACTGAAGCCAGGCACTGGCTGTCCTCTGGAGCCCAGCCTCGGGAGGAGAGAACCCCTGCGAGGCTCAGTCCTCTGCAAGGCCCAGTAGAGCTCTGCGACTGCACTGCAACGGAGCAGAACCGTCCACGCAGCTTTTGGAGACGGCGTGCAGGAAGGATGCCAACAACTGCCGGTGTTGTGCCTCGGGGCCCTTCGCACGGGGTGTGGCTGTGCTGACGCACGTGAGAGGCGCGCTCTCTCCAGCACCGCTGACACAAGCGCGGACATTCGGCTGCTCTGCTCCGCTCCGAACCAGGCCTGGGCCTGACGGTTCAGCTGCAAATCATACGCGCATCTGGCAGGAAGCACGGCTCTAGGACGTGCTTATCAATTCATCCATGGCACAGGTAACGGCAGTTCCAGGTACCTTCTGCTTCTGCTTAGAACGAGCGACTTGCAGAACATTCTGGCAACACACACAAGTATCAAAGCAAGGTATTTCAGGTTTTACACACAACACAAAACTACAATTACTACAGTATTTAATGCACACCAGTAGGAAAAGTTCCTAAAAAATACTTGTGCAGTTTTTGTGCCACGGGATAGGTAATGGCTATTTCGCAGAAATAGATCCAACTGGCTCCATTGGAGCAGCAGTATAAATATTCAAAATAGAAGTAATAACAGGCCCTGATATGGAACTTCTCTCCTTTTTTCCCTTCCCCTTATCAGCAAGGACACACTCTGCTTAGGAGCAACTGCATCTCACTATGAGAGTGGAGCTGCGTGTTTGTGGGGTGGCTTTAGTGACACATGCCACATTGTTGCTAACATAATTTGACTTAAGGAAGTATTTTAGGCATTTTAGTGGTTGTTATTATTATTATTCATCTCATTAACAACAACAACAAAAGAAACAAAGACCCAACAACAGGAAGGTACAATGGGCTTCCTAATGCGAGAGGATGTCCCGCGGGCACAGGTAGGAGAAGGCTGCTCAAACCACAGCTGCAGAGCTCAACAAGCAGCAACACAACTGCTTTCCAGGATGGAAAATGGCAATGAAGGCATGTCATCGACTCTCTCTACTGCCTGTCCCTGGGCCCTTCCTTCTTCATGCCAGGGATCCACCGGCACACACGCTGTTCCCCGAGCGAGGCCAGCGGGGCCTGGCTTTTTCCACAGGACTTGGCTGCCACGCACAGTGCAAGAGCCGCCAGTGCCTCCACGTGTTTGGTGCAGCAAACAAAGGAAACCAGGTGCTGAGCTGAATGGAAACCATGGGGTGTAAATATTTTCATTTACAACATTTTGCCCAAAGAAAATCAGACTTAAAAAATCACTTCCAAAAGTGCAAATGAAATAAAAATTGGCTTTTTGTCTGTGAACAGAACGTGGCTCTCTTCTTTTTTCTTTTAAACTGGAGTTCTTTCTTTTCCTGCTGTGGTTTAGGGTTTGGTGTTTCGAGTTTCTTCCTTTCTGTTACGTAGGGTTTGCTGTACCTTTACTATTATTTGCCACTGTTTGTACCATAGACAAAAACATTCGCCCAGCTGGTAGTCTCTTAATACATTTCATAGTAGAACATATACAAGAGGAAAAAACATACCAAATGGATCAGAAGTGATCAGTGCTTAAAGTAAATACAAGAGTTGCAGTGGCAAGAACCCACAGTATCAACACATATGAATGAAGCAGTGATGGTGTTTCTCAGGGGGTGGAATCTGCCTGCATATTAATACAGAATTATACAAAATCTAGCTGGGATATTGGAACAATGAATAGCTAAACTTTCACAATAACTTAAGATCTGTGAGCGAGTCTGCATTGAAGGTATTCCACATTTTAAGGTGTGCCATCTCTGTCTGTGTCTTCCCCCCTCCCAAAGGAGGGGTGGTGAATCCACACGATCTGTTATCAGCTAAGTTCAACTGCTTAAGACGACGAATATCTGGCCAGGTCCAGTGTATTCTTTAAAGAATGGCAAATTATGACTTCAGTAACTATGTCTGTGCAAAATATGCCTCTTTCCTCTTAACGAAACCAGTGTCTGTAACTCATTTAGAAAAGTTTTGACATGTACTTACGTCCTTCTCAGAACGAGTAAGACGTGAACTATTGAATCCCCCCAAAACAAAGAATCTGATGAAGCAGAGGAAGTTCTGATCTTCCATTTCCACATGCAGACCATTAAAAACCAGGACACCTCCTTGGTAGCCAGCCCTCCTGGGCTGGCGATCAAACTATTGCTTGGAAATAACAAACACTCTAGTACTAAAACTCCAACATTCATAGTAAAATGGTAGCAGTGTTTACCCTTTGCATCCACATTTAGCTTGCATTCCTCATCACACCTGTACAAGGTTAACTATTTATAGTAAAAAGTCATCAGTTTTTTCCTTGACGATCTTCTTTTATCCATTCTTATACTGAGTACCTTGAATTGCATTTCCATTTCACACTGCCCTGTGGCCTTTGGATTGTTACAGGAGACCCAGCACTCAGAAGGAGAAGATGCAAAAGAGGACGTTGATCTCTGGCAAGTAAAAAAAAAACCAAAACAAAACAAAACCAACACCCCCACCCCAAACAAACAAAAAACCTGCAAACCCCAAACTAAAACCCAAAAACGAACAAAAAACACCCCCCACAACCGAAAAAAAGTTCCCATGATTCTCCTTGAAAGTCAACCTCCATACGACGGACCCTCTTCCGCATTGTAGCAATAGTCTTAAGTCATAAATTAATTAGTCTTCCATCAAATAACTTAAAAAAAGAAGGAATTGTAGCAGACCAGTTTTGACTGGCTTAACGCCAGTTAGCAGCCAGTTCATCTTGAGTCCCAGTCACACTGTTCAAAAACTGAGCTAGGAAATCACATGAACGTTGAAAAGAACTCTTCACATCGATGAAGGACTGTTCCAGGCTGTGGGGGCCAGGGAGAGGACAAACCTAGATGGGGCCACGGGTCCTATGAACAGTGAACGGGATACGGGTCACGACTTGGAGGTGCACTGCATCCAGGAGATGCCAGCCGTGGCTTGTATTGCACAGGTAAAAAGGAAGCTCCTCCCGACAGTCTGCCACCTGGGTTAGTGGTCTCTGCACATCGGCAAGTTCACAAAAGTGAAAACATTGAATTCTGTCATGATGGAGAAACACAGGAAGATGCCGTAAAGGGAAAGGCACACACACCCTAGCTTCTTATCCAGTTTCCATTTGTTCATGTGGACACCAAAAACCTACAATAAACACAGAGTAAGCCACCGCAGCAGGAACATTTTGAACACAGTGGTAAATCCCCTCCTCAGCTACAGGAGCCAGAAGAGGGCTGTCTCCTTACTGATGATGCTCAGTTGGAAGCAATCACAAACTGCAGCAAGTGAGCTGAAAACCACAGCTCAAGTAAATCAGAGCAGCAGTCACAGAAGCCACCCTGACTCACATCACCTCACCTTAAGTTTCTGCAGTGAATCTAATTTTGGCAAGAACAATCCCATTTAATTCAATCAGAAATGGACTTACAGGGCAGGTTCCTTTTCTTTTAATTCAAAATGCTTCACGTGCTCCTCTGCATCTCAGTCTAGAGCCACACAGCCTAGGCTGCTTGATTTTGCATACTTTGCTCCCACCAAAGATTAACGTCTTGCCTATGTGGGAATTGTGTTGGCGTGCATAACACAGGGCGCCCCCCTACCCTCCCCTGGTTTCAAGATTTGCAAGATGTCACATCATTCCTATTCTATCATTTCTGGGAAAGGTCAGGGAACACGAAGCACTGATTTAAACAGAAACATTGTCAGGCACTGTTTTCTTTGGACTGTGTTGTATTTCAGAAGGATCCTACAGAGGGCCAAGCAACCTGCTCAGCATTTGGTCTGCTTGTCTCACAGGAGAATGGATCTCATCGTGCAGCAAGGGACCTGCTTCAGCTCTAGCACAGAAATAACTGATGATTGCTGATGGTTCTCCCAGGCTCCTCCCATGAAAAGCGTACAAGTCGGAGTGCCATCCTGTGGGAGTGACAGCTCCTGCAAAGAGCTGGATCAAGGTCTTGGGAAGCTTTCAACAGCAGGGAGCACCCCACCCCGTAACAACAGACTTTGCAACCACTATTTCAGCCGGAGGTGAAAAAGGAGCAGGTGAAGAAAATGTCTATAAAAACCCCTCTTTTGGAAAAGAAGAACAAAAGGCTATATACATACTGTGACAAAAACTGATGCCAGCAGGAGACCAACAGAATAGATAAGTCCTCTGCTGTTTAACCGAATCTGTAAAAGAAGGAAGTTTATCAAACCATCTCACAATTTCAAACAACAATATTCCTCTCTGCTTATATTTCCATAATCCTAAACTGCTGAGTTGCTAAACAGTGGCTTGCAAGCTGTAAATGCCAAGTCAGACTATTCCATCACAGATTACTTTGCCTACTCCCCGTTTTGCCAAAGGAGGAGTGTTATCAGAGGAGCGTCCTTAGGACCTGACAGCATTTCGCAGTGTTCCACTTCCACGTGAGCTTTGCCATCCCTTGTACTATTACATCATGACATTTTCTTTTTGGCAACTAACTCCTATATAAGTACTGTAAGCACAAACAGGGGAAAGGAAATCTTGCAGTCAGTCACCAATTAATGCTTCGCAGTGGGGGAAAATAAAAAAGGACACACACGAGCAGCTAATTTCTTCCCTACTTTCACATTACTTCTTCCCTACTCTTACTCCTCTTGGTGAAGGGAACAAGTCAGTAACCTCAAAAGCAGAGCCTCAGGTGCCAAAAAATTGTCTGTGTCAATGCATCATGGCACACTAATACAGGTTGGATGTGATTTAGCACTGAGGCAGATCAGACAAAGAGACAGTTTACTGCCTGCAGGGCTGTGTAAGGTACCCAGGCACATCACAGGCTCTGGTGCAGCTGTCTCCATGGCAGAGCCCCAGTTACAGTCACTGGCCGAGACAAGAACCGAGACACAGGTCCACAAAGCTGGGATGCCATCAAATTGCCACTTTTAGAGGCCCTGGAGTCTAACCTAAGGCGCTCACCTGCATCTTTAAGGCCCAAATACTTTTTAAAACATGATTTTTGTGAGACATAAACCTGACGTTACAAAGGAAGGCTACAGGGAGTAAAGCCATCTCTCCAATCCTGCTCCTCAGCTGGGACCACACTTGCCCTTGGTTTCCCATCCTCCTCTTGGGGAACTTAACCATTATCCTTTTGGGCATTTTTATATGACCTTCTCAAACAGCATCACCGGCAGCATCATCAGGGGACAATTCACTGGAGTCTCTCAAGGCACTTCTCCAGGAGCTAGTGTGTGGAGGGGATGTCCTCCTAGGGAAGGTTGGCTTCTCGGTGCTCCCATCCCTCCAGTTAGACTATGAAGAGTCCCATTTGCAAGAGAAGCGCATATTGCTAATATGAGCAGCAGCACTACAATTTTAAGAACGCAGGAATGCTGATACAGTTGTATCATTTTGCACCACAGCCACGAAATCTTTTTCACCCCAATATTGCTCCTAAAACCAGAGTAACGATTTAGGTTCACTCCCCAGGGACCATGAGGGGAGAGGCTGACTTGCAGAGTCAGTAAGGAAGATCAGTCCTGACACTTTGAAACTCTGAGCCTGCACTGAGCTCTGTACACCCAGGATCCTCTGTGCCAATTCGTGCTGCCCGACCTCCTCTGTTCCCTTCACACATGTTAAAATACCAGCACACACAAATGGCACATTTTCCTCCCCTACTCGTTGTTGACATCATAAAAAAGGCTACAGCCATGATGACCATTTTGTCTGAAAGGTACTGGAGGATTCCTTTAGGATATATGCTGTAAGGGTATGGATGGACAGCAAGACCATTATATTCCTATGGCCATTACATGTTAAATACAATATTCTCACCAAACTGCTCAAAGAAATGAAGGACTTGGATTGCTTCAGGGCATGAAGACCGATTTTGGGATTGTTTGCACAACTGAAGATGAAAAATGTCATGATCCCACTGCTAATGTAAACCTGAGAGACGGACCAGCCGGCTCTGCCTCAGTCGTTCCGGTGCATCCACTCCTCCTCTCCTGGTTCCACCCATCAGGATGGCCCACACATAACAGCTAACCTGCATTTCCATTTTTGCATTGATTATACAGTGCAAAAAACCCTACGCTAACTCCGTGTAACTAAAATACAAATTTAAAGCCTCATTCCCTGCTATCCCAAATGGAGAGCAGCTGGCTAAGAAAGAGATACTGTTTTACAATAAATTCCTGTCTGGATTTTGGTCAGGAACTTTGTTTGACCAGGGCCAGTATCTGTAAAAACTGTCAGTATAAAATGTATTAGTTGGAAAGGGATCTACAGGAAGAGGAAGCAAGAGAAGAAGATGGAATTAATTTAGCATGGAAAATGTCTGGATTTAACCTAAAGCGCAGACGCTGCTTCTCAGTTACAACTTCATCCTCCATCAAACCAACAGAGCACTCCAAAGGCCTCTGTGTCGAATTTGCTGAGGACAGAGCTTCCAAAGAGAGGCGTTTGGGGCTCCTTTCTTCAGACTAGCTGCAAGGCTCTTCCCTGGAGGTCATTTAGGGGAATAAAAGCTGCCATTAGGGATTATTCAAAAGCCGAGAATGTATGCTAATTATTTACAGCAGCTTTACCAATGTAAGGGCCACACACCTCATGTTGTTTCTGCGTGGGCAAAGCAAACATGGCAACCCCTTCTGGTGTGCACAGGATAACCCCGCAGCACTGCAAGTCCCGTTCATTTGGAATTACACCCGGCACCCACCTATGGAATCCATCTCCCAGCCATCCCAGGGCAAGTGTGCTTTGGGAACAGGCTTACATCAACGTCCATTCGTTCCAGCCGTCCCTCTGATGTTTTCTATTGGCTCCTCGATTGTTTTATAGGCCCTTCTCCCGTGTTGTTTCTGTCCTTTTCTGTCCCTTTCCTGCCCGCTCCATGGCAGGGAGGTGCCATGCATACATCACCTCCTGAGCCTCAGTAGAAACATCTGGAATTCTTCACAGCTTTTCCAGGACTTTGAGCTCACTAGCAACATTTTTTTACTCAAACAGTTGTACTTTTTCTTCCAGAAATTCCAGCTGTGATGTGTATCTAGTTCAGCCAAATGAGCTTCCTGACAAACCCTTTCTTTTCCTGCATTTGACTTTGGACTACCTGCTGCTGTTTCACATATTTCCCATCAGTCTATAGCTCTGGAAATATGGATTTAACTGATGAACTATTCCACTCCTCTGGTAATCACCATAGCGTACCCCATTTCTTATCACGACTTTTAACTGTGAGCACAGAAGCTCAGAAGATTCTGAAATTTGAAACAAAAGCTTAAGCAAAACGTGTCCTTGATCTGTCAAATTAGGGCAGAAATCAGTCAAGCAGCCCTCTCATGAGACAAGTGGCATTTCCTGCAAGAGGCAACGGAATACATTTCCCTGGGATATGTGAAAACGTGCAAGTTCAGGGAAAACAAGGGCAGCAAAACATTAGAAACTCTCAGGAAGGGAGGAGATAATTTCAGGTTTTGGCAAAGAGCAGAAAAAGAGTCTCAGCTGGAGTCGCCTTAATTATATATAGAAAAGCCCAGTGCCCTGTTCATTTAAGAACAGGAAAGGCCTCTTCCCCAGGAAAAAACCGTCTGCAGATGAAGCACTCCCTCACACTGCAAGGAGGAAAAATCAATATTCCCAAACTCCCCTCTGAGGACTGGCTTGTGCCTAGGGGCTGAAGCAAGGCAGAAGAATGCTGTTCTGGCTGATCACGCACGGAAGGTTTGCACTCTGTCAAGAGTTTGAGACCTCCCTGCTGCTTGTGCAGCAAATGCAGAGATGCTGCCACCAGCTCCAGCCATTCCCATGCTGCTGTGGTGGCCAAGGCTGAAGCTTAACAACAGAGGAAAAACAATGGAAATAAAAGTTATTCTATTCTTAAGTTCTTTTCTGGCAGCTGCTTAAGGGAAAACAAGGAGCTATTGCCAAAACTCAGACTGGTTTTGCTTGAGGGCCCAAATATGACAGAAATTACCCCGGTAAGGAATTTCAGAAGGGCTATGCTTTGTCTCCAGTCCCTCGGCTGAAAAAGCTGCAGGTCTTCTGTATGTCTGGGGATCCTTCGCCTTCAGTGTCTCTGCCTGGCAGTGAAAATTCAGTCTAAATCCTGCATTCCCGAGGTCTTGCCATGAGACAGCGGTCTCAGCAAACTGGAACTTCAGACATGTGCTGCATTCCTGCACGTTTAAATGGAATTTCCTTCTTAAACCTCTTTTTAGACTTTTAAGAAAGAGTCCCTGTTTTCCTCCGTATCACAAAATTCACTTTGCAGAGGGTACATACCTGGAGTGCTGCACGAGGCCACTCAGGGCGTCCCGCAGGAGGTGTGGGAGCTATGGCTGCAGAGAACTCCTGTAATGCTAGGTTTGGCAGGGGCAAACTGCTCTACTACAGTATAATCATCCCAATAATCTCTCTGCCGTGAAGCCAGGGAGCCAGCTTTGTCCTAATGTACCATTCACCCTAGTACCTTGGAATTAAACCAGGGAAAATCAACTGGTCAGCAAGGAGCAAAGCAGTGATGCTTCCCATCTCCATGTGTGCTGTGCCAGCATTTGCTTCCCTCCGGATTCTCTGATGCCTAACAACAACTGCACTGGGATTATTCCTGCTGTCCCAAGCTGCTTGTTTGCACGGAAGGAATGTCACGTCTCTCAGACTTTTAATGTACTGTCAAATTTTGCTGAAACTGGCTGAAGTTATCAGGCAGAGGAGCAAATTGGACTGACATGATTGTACTCCCAAATGCTGATGTGATCAAATGAATCTGGCTGCTTATCCTTAGGCTAAAATTCCCGTTCTCTGAAATACTGCTGGATGACGCCTGGTTTACATGCAAAAAAAAAGTTCCAGAGGGAAGCAACTGGATGGAAGATATGGAGCAAACATCCTTCCACTCTGCATATGCCAGGTGCACTGGGGAAGGATGCTTACTGGAGTAGAGAGTCAGCAACGTGTCCAGGACTCGGTGCTGGAAGGGAGGAGCAAGTGAACTCTGTCAAAGGACTCTCAAGGTCCAGAGGGATGCTGCTTCCCCTCCAAAAGCCCTGCTGGCCTGCCAGATTAGCTGTGTACGTAACAGAAGGCCAGAGCTGCTGCAGGAGGGTGGCCAAGTGAGCAGTGGAGATGGAAGCTCCCTCCAGTGGGAAGCACAGAGGAAGGCAGAGTTAGTACCTGGACATTAATTAGCCTCCAGAAACAAGAACCCTTAAAATAATAACATAAGGTGGGGTTAGAGACTTGGCATTGCAAAACCAGAAGGGATCTGATGTGGAAAGTTTAATCCTGAATAGATCTGCCTTTTGATGGGAAAAGGACCGGCAGCTTGGTCCAAACCAGGAACTCTGGAACTGACACCTGAGCTGAAGGCAAAGAGTGAGGCACTTGCAGTGTACCCACATCCTAGAGGAAAATGTTTCATTTAAAGCAGGAATACAGAAGGAAAAACTCCTTCTCTAAACCAGGTGACAGATGCTTCCAAGATGCAGCCTGAGAATCGTAAGATGGTTTCCCTTTCCTTTCTTGTAACAAGGAAGGAAGAATAAAATAAATACCAAGCTGGAGCATCCACTGACAATGGGGCTGGGAAAGGGGCGGTCAGCAGAGAGGCACTTAATCAAAATGCGATTTAGCAACCCAGCACCAGGACATCTCTCCAGAGATTCACAGCTTATTTCTAGTTCTGCCATTCACCTACTGTGACTCCAGCAAGCCCATTCGTCTCTCTGACAGGTCCCCCTCTTGCTCTTTTCCTGACTCGTTCTGTTAGATCACAAAGCTGCCTTCTCCCTGCCAGACACTACCCCATAGAGTGAGCTTGTCTGAGCAACAGGTCCTGATTCCACATGAAGCCACTTCAGGGAATGGCTGAGAAGGCACCGAATGCCCGTGATCGCAGGGCACCAGGCTGCTCACGCATGTGCACACACAGCACCAGGGCACACCATGGGGAAGAAGGAGCAAATCCTCTCCTTTTCTGCACAGTAACATGGCAGAATTCTTTACACCAGCATTAACAGGGAGCAACATTTGTCCACAGGGGATTCTGGGTCAGGCAGCCTGGAACAAGATACATATGTACCGATTTTACAGAGTGTGATGCTAGAGATATACCACACTCTGAAGAAAGCCCTGAGTGTTTAGAATCCCAGAAAAATGAGGCTGAAGGGGGCTTCTAGGAGGCTCTTCTGCATTAAAGTTCAACTTTAAAAACACAGCTTCCACAGAAGTTATTACAGCTTGTTTATTAAAATCTGTTTACTTTCAGCAGGAGCTTCACTTTGCCATAGTTGACTTACACTGAATGTTCTAGGGAGGCAATCATGGTTTTGGATCACCACTCAAAAGTAATCAGGATCAAGCAAGCCCTTTTCGTCTTCTACGCATCTCTCCTTGCCTCTGCATGCAGGTCAGGGGCATCAAGACTGCTTTGAGGAGTTCCCCTTTTAGGGGAGATACTAGAGAGACACATTCGGGTCCTGCCAAACACCAAAGGACAGGTACTAAATCCTGTACTCTTAGCTCAGAAATTACCTGGTACTTCTGACTCACATGGATATTTAGTGGACAACCAGGCTGGCCTGAGCCCACGAGCCCCACTGCAGTGAGCAGGCCCTGCTCATGCCAGAAGCCCGAGGGTCAGCCTGACAGACCCCAGGAACTGGAGCTCCACGTCTGCTGCCCGCCCTGACCTGGGTGCCAGGGACATCAGCCACACTCTTGGAACAACAACCAGCATCTTGGAGCTCTAGGCACCGTCACCAAGATACACCTGACCCAGCTGATGCCAGCCTTGGCTGGCAACTTAGCAGTAATTCAATAATTAATTGCTAATAACAGGCGGGTGAAAGATGGGGCTTGCTTTGTTTTAAAGTCCAATTACCCAAGGATTGGAGAGAAATCCAGGAACAGCAAGTGAAAACTGAGGAAACTCTCTTCTGCTAATTGTTGGGTTGCTTCCAAGACTTGCCTTTTCCAACCATGTGATCACACTGTACAATGGACATTTTGGGTGTGCAAAACAGTAGTGATACTGTTATGCCTCCATGAAAGCTGGCTGCTTCTGTTCAGCCACTCGTTTTCATCCTTATCCACAAGAATACAGATGAGCTACAGATAAACTGCTCATAAAAGAAAGGGATTTTACTCCTACAGCACTGCTTCCTTATGGCACTCCTATATTCAAGAAGAGGGAAGGTCTGAGGAACCAAAGGCTGGTCAGCTTGACCTTGACCCCTGGGAAGATGATGGAGCACATAATCCTGGGAACCGCCTCTAAATACACGAAGGAAGAGACATGTAGATTTATGGAGGGGAAATCCTGTTGACCCTGCCTGACAGCCTTGTATGACAGGGGGGACTTGGCGGGTGAGGGGAGAGCAGCAGACATTGTTTGTGTCGACTTTAGCAAGGCTTCTGGATTTCTCTCAAACATCCTCAGGGACAAACAGAGGAAGAACAGCCTAGATAAGTGGACAGTGGAATGGCCTGATAACCAGCTGAAGCACCGTGCTCCAAGCCCAGCTGGGGGCCGGTCACTAGGGCCTTACCCCAGGGGTCAGTACTGCTCAGTGTCTTTTTTAATGAACTGGATGATGGGGAGAGAGCAGCCTCAGCAAGTTCACAGCCCACACAAAACCGTGGAAGGTGGTTGATGCTCTGGAGGGCTGTGCTGCCATACAGAGGGACCTGGACAGGCTGGAAAAATGTGCAGGCACCAAACTCATTAACATCCCCAAAGGGAAGTGAAAAGCCCTGCACTTGGGAAGGAATGACTCCACATATCAGCATGGGGCTGACCAGCTGGAAAACAGCTTGGCTGAGAAAAACCTGTCGATCCTGGTGGACACCAAGCTGAAGTCAACAATGCACCCCTGTGGCACAGAGCACCAAGAGTATCCTGGGCGACATCAGGAGAAGTGCTGCCAGCAGGGAGAGGAAGATGATCCTTCTCTGCTCACATCTGGAGTGCTTGGTCCGGTTCTGGGCTCCTCAATACAAGGACATACAGACTTCTTGGAGCAAGTCCAGCGAAGGCCCACAAGGAATATTTAAGGGATAGCAACATCTGACATACAGAGAGGCTGAAAGAGCTGTGGCTGTTCAGCCTGGAGAAGATTCAGGGGGATCTTAGCAATGTGCATAAATACCTGACAGGAGATGACAGAGAAGCTGCAGCCAGACTCTTCTGAGAGATATCCGTTGAAAGGACAAGCAGAACCACACAATTTTAAATACAGGAATCCTACTTAAATATAAGAATGTTTTTTGACTTTGAGAGTGCTTAAACAACAAAGCAGACTCCATCCTTGGAGGCACTCAAGACCCAAGAGGACAAGGACCTAAGCATTCTGCTCTAGCTGACCAGCTTTGAGCAGAGGGCTGGGGACTAGATAACCTCCAGAGGTACTCGCCAAGCTCAACACTTCTGTGACTCTCCCATCTTTTAACTTTGCATTCACCCAGTGACTGTAATCAACAGTCTTCCCTCTGTCCTGCACGGCTGTCTGAGTGGTGTCCAGGTGACAGCAATAGCCACAGCGACTTCCCTCCAGAACTGTGTGGCATCTCCTGCTTCTCCTTCTCAGGAGGAACCTTGCAGCAGCTCTGGGGGCAGGGGTTGGCTCTTTTTTCACTTGGGAAGTAAAGGATAAGTTCATTGGTGTTGGGTAGTTTTTTCTAAACAGGAAAGCTCTGTGGAGTTTACTGCCAATGGTCACACTCTGAAACACCCAATTATTTAACAGTTTCCTTCACTTTCCGGTGTGTTAACAGTTTCGTAATGCCAGAACTTTTCTTACCAAAAGCTCTACAGCTCTCATCTGTATTTTATATTTCACCTGTGCGTTTATCCCCTCTGCCATATTAAAAACAGGGTCATTCTTACTTGGAATATAGTCAGGAGTATGAAAATCCAGTGCACTCTAGTGAGCTAGCTTATTTCAGCACAGACTTCTGTCTTCAAGGAAGCAACGGAAGTACTTGTCCTTAACAGGATGGGAAATGTCCAGCTACAATTAATTTCTACTTCTCCCATATTGTAACAGAGAGAACTACTTGTTTTTTCAAATAAAATCCACAGAATTTTAGACTTTTTTCTTTTCCTAAATAGATCCGGGTTATTAAAAATAAATAAATAAACAAACAAATAAGAATAATGTAGGACTTACGTATGATCCATAGTTCACTGCTAGGGTCTGCAAAGCCCATGGAAGGCCCAGGCCAATTAAAATATCAAAAACATTGCTTCCGATGGAGTTGGACACAGCCATATCACCCATACCTGCAGGAATGGAAACCACACATGCACTCAGACATGTCTCAGAAAAGTCTTGTAGCTTTAATCTGAGCTAATCCAGGCAATTTTCACCAAAGGCCAGAATTTATGGAAGACGCCCCTCACTCCTGCCATTCCCTTTGCCCCCACCACCATCATACAAGGCCAGCAGGCTTCAAGGAGCTTAATCCACCTTCCAGGATAATCTGAGAATTCCCCTCCACTAATCTTCTGCTGCTGTGCTGGCTGTGACCTGCCAGCCCTCTGGTGCCATATTCAGGGGGGCTTTTGATGCTTTACTGTGACCATCACACATGAGCTTCTGTACTGGACTGATTGCAAAAGGTTTCTGAGACGTCTGTTCAGCAGCTGCTTATTTCAGTGAGGAACCGCTGGTTTTGCTCCCCAAAGTAGTACTGACTACTTGCTTTTCCTCTTAACACACCTGTTGCTGGGGCCACAAGTACGGGGGAGCTGCTTTCCTTAAAAACAGTAGTATCTTCCAGTCCTTATGACTGTGGAGAAAAGCTGGAAAGTGACCTGAAAGATTCTTATGCCATTAAATAGTTCTATACCACTGAGATTCAAATTAAGAGAATTACTGTGATTACTGGGGAAGGCTTGAAGGTGACAATACTGCCACAAATTGTTCCACACTGCTGTTAAGAACCTGTTAACTGCTTTGCAATGGCAGCACAATTCATTTCCTCCTTTGTTCTTGTTTTAAATTCCAGGCTTGTGAAAAGGGCTCTGTATATTCTCACGCTCAGGAAACATCTGTGCCACCTGAAGAGGGGGAGAATGTAAGGACACACTTCCACAGCAGGATGCCACCCCTGAGATGACCTACCTTGCCTGGCCACGATAAGGCTTGCCATGCAGTCTGGCACGCTGGTTCCTGCAGCCAAGAAAGTGATGCCCATGATCACATCTGGAATTCCCAGCGTGTACCCAATGATTGTCACCTAAGGAGAGGAAATAAAATGTCAAGCTGTTTACAAGAATTAAGATCCAAGACCAGCTTGGCCCAAATCTGCAAGATGCTGTAATACAGAGGTACGTATCTCAGTGCAAACTCACGCTTCCTTTAAACAGAGGCAGTGATAGGTTTATTCATCAACTGGCAGGGGATAGCACTCACCTGCTGTGTACCCTCTTAGGTTAGTTGCTCCATACATTTCATCCACAGTTTTCCTGATACTAACCTGGAAAAGAGACTATATGGTGGCCCACTACCCTGGGTAACTGTCTCCTCATCTCGGATGAAGTTTGTAAACATTATTATATACAAATAGTAGCTAAGCAGACATGAAACTACCCTGTGGTTCTAGTTCTACAGGACTCTGACTGAATGCCATGCTATTGTTCATGCTGAGTTCAAAGTGTTATCATTCACAACTCCATGTCTCTCGAACTTGCTTGCTCCAAGAGAATTTGAAAAGTTCTTGTGGCCAGATTGTCACTCAGCACCCCTCACACTACCATGCAGGACTGGGAGATGTTCCACTGCTGCAGTTGTAATTGTTTCCCAAGGTAATGAATCTGGATGAAATGCCAATCCTTAATCAAGTTCAAAGGCCATGGCTACTGGCCCCTAATTTTCTTCTCTGAGCGTGGACAGGTCCAGTAGAAACAGAAACAAACCTAAGGTTTGTCAACTGAAAATTCAGGTGTGTGGAACTTCCTATACATTTCTCTAGACTGACAAAGCCCCTCGTGTTGCTTCTCCCAGGCAGCGGTTTCTGGGTTAGTTGGTACGTACCATCCACACCATCATGTAAGAGAAAGCTGCAATCCACAGGGTAGAAGAAGCAAAGGTGACCATGAACCATTTTTCCAAGTGGGGTTTGTTACAGTTGGGCACTGTGAAGTACAGGACAAAACTCAAGGGCCATGTGAAGACCCACTTCAACATTTCTATCTTGCCAGCTGCCAAACAACAAAACAAAGGGAAACAATCACAAGTCAAGTCCGCTGTATTTCAGAATGTTATTATTTTGTTAGCATGTGCAAGCAAGATGCCAGGGACACCTCAGCCTGTTATGCCAACATGCCATTCCTTGTTCAGAAGATCACGGTGTGATGGCAGATAGGAGGGCAGAGACAGGCACAGGAGTATGAAGGGCATCCCTGAGAGTTTAAGTAACAGGTCAGAGCACAAATGCTCCCCTCCCCTGGTCAGGTTCTTACAGAAACCACATAAAATGCAAGTTCAAGAAAGAGATCTGATCCACCTTCAATCACCTAATGGGAGAGTACAGAAAAGATGGGGGCAGGCCTTTCACAAGGGAATTACAAAATTCCCTGCACAAGGGAATTAAAAAAGCCAATGGACTCAACTTCTAGTAAGGGAAATTCAGAATAGATGCTACACTAAGTCGGGCATTTTCTCTTCTTTTCCTACTGTGAGGGTGGTCAAACATTGGAACAGGTGCCCAGAAGTCTGTGGGATGTCCATCCTTACCAATAATCAAAACTGAACTGGACAAAGGCTTGGAGGACCTGGTCTGAGCAGGGGCTGGAACCAGAGATCTCCAGAGGTCCATGCCAGCCTTTCATATACCATGAAAGTCCATAGGACATCTGAACTATTCTCTTTAAGGCTCAGGTCTTCTCCTTACTCAAACTACAGGAATGCTGTTTGAGTGAGATCTGAGCAGGAGTTCCCAAAATTCTATCTTGCCTGTAAAGGGCAGGACCAGTCCCTAGAGTATTCCAGCTCGTCTGCAACACAGCAGGTCTTGCCAGCTATGGCAACTGTGACTCAAAGGTAGGACAGGAATACCTGTGATCACTGCAGGACCAAAGCCCCGATGTGGTAAGAGGGAGTAGGCTAAAAGGAGATCTCCACCCTGCAGGTGCAGTGCTCAGCAGCCTGAAGCAAGAGTCACGCAGCTGCTCTGACTTTCTAAGCCCTCCATACTGAGTGAGAAGCACTGTGGCAGTGCCTAGAGAACAGGAGGAAAGCAAAGGCACCCAGGACCACCTAGTGTCTCTGCCCCACATCAGCATCACCAGTGCCTTGCCCACACTAGCACTGCACCTTCCAACCGAGGTAAGAGCACAACCTCACCTCCCAGCAAAGGTATGTCCTAGCCATGGACACATCTGACCTGCACTCAGGCTCCTTGTCAGCAGCCCAGACACCCTCAGCATCGTTCACAATGAGCAGAGATCCATCTCTCCGGAGGGTGAGCCACGTTTTGGGGGCAGAACCCATCCTGTGGTGATTGCTGCGTCTCCCCTCTGATTGCAACAGCAGCACAGGGCCAACCCAGGAGCTGCAGCCGAGGTGTGCCCAACCCCAGGAGCCTGTACTCTGAGAGCTTCCTGCTGCTTCCCAGCTCCCTATCTCTTCTACATGTGAACAGGAGCTTCACTGCAAAGTGAAAGCTGACGGAAACTCTCAGAGACACTTCTACCTCTACATGGGTCTGCAATGCTTTCCAGCATATCCAAACCAACACCACACAAACCCAGCAGCTTCTTACTGGGTAGGTCGAAAGGTGTATATGGCCCTTCATGGTCATCATCATCATCATCATCATCTTCTTCCTCTTCCTCGTCGTTTTCATTGTTCTCGTTATCCTCGTTCTCGTTCTCGTTCCCGGCCTCGGCCACGTCCTCGTCCCGCCGTGTGCCGTTCACGCCCCGCTCGGCAGAGTTGCTGGGGCCCGTTCCATTCTCCACCACATGCTTGATGGGTATTTTGATTGCTACTTCTGACTCACCGTTGGTGTAGGTCCTGCTGTTGATCAGCCTCTGTCTCTGTAAATAAAGGCAAAGTCTCGCTGAAAGATAGATTTTTTTCAAATTTGGGGGTTTTTTAAGTGAAAGGGAAGAACGGAGAAAGAGAGATGTGTAGAATTCTTTAAAAATTTATCTTTAAAAGCAAAAGGAATGATTTTCATCAGGTACAATGTGATGCCTGCTGGCAGACCACTAGGATAAATCTCATGTGTACAACTTTTACAAAAGAAGGTCCAGTGGCTGGGGAATTGGCTCCAGGAGTACTCCAGGACCAGTGACAAACTAAGTGCAGTCTCAGGGTAGTACCATATTATTAAACAGATCAGTGCAGGGGGCACCCCCTGTGGGCAACAGCTACACACAACTGCATAACAAGCTCTGCTAAAATCTCCACGGGGACAGAGAGCAAGGGATGATTTAGTGAAGTCAATGTCAGAAGGATAAAATCTGGGAGAGCGCTATTCAGGGAGCCAGGAGAAACACCAGAGGTGCATTTCAAGCCAAACACTGCTACAGGAAAAGGCAAATTCTAAAGGAGAAGGGCAGGTGGGGCAGATAAAAGACACACCTCATTGATTAACATGCGGCTGGCCATGGAGAGACGTGTTTTGGGAGGGAAATGGCTGGTTATCATGATCCGGAGCCCGGCCTCGGAAAATGAAAGCTGGTGTGGGTAGGCAGAGAGCAGCTCATCAACCATGATCACTGAGGCTTTACGGTGGAAATTTCCTGCAGCCAAGGAACAAAAACAAATTGAGGTTTTCTTCCAGCAGTGTCTCCCTATGCTCTATGCGGCTCTCAGAAGAATAAACCCATGGTTTCCAGAAGTTCTTTGTAAGAACCATTCCGTCAGCTACACCATTCAAAACAAGGTTCATCAGTCCTTAATTTCCGCCTTCTACACACCTTATATTCCTGTTTTCAAATAAATTGTCAATATGGTCACACCATTCATGCTCCTTACAGAGAATTAAATCTGCTCTGCACAGTTTATCACAGGCCTGCACTAGGCAGACCACTGTTTCAACAGCAGCTATCCCACCAAGACAGTTACTTCCAGCTGTAGCCTACACTTGTGTGAGGATACTGTCCTCATCCACCACTAACTGTGCTCCTGCAAGGTATCAACACAAATGAAAAGAAGGTTCCTGCACCCTGGGCTTGCAGCTCACGGCTGGGAACTGCCACCAAAGCCAGCAGCAAGTGCACGTGCCAGAGCAATCCACAGCGCGGGAGCTAAGGGACAGGGAGACAGGGGCAGGTCCCGGAATTGCGCTCCTCGTGGGGCGCAGTGCCTATGCCCATTGCCTCTGGGGTTCATCCTTCCTGCACCTGGATGACATCTTGGGCTGTGAATCCTGTGCTAGAACTGGGACTTGGCAGCAGGGAAACCTGAGGCCTTACCCAACACCCTTCCGCACTGGTTTATTAAAACCAGTGTTTAACACTGGCAAATGTTTTGTGGCATTATCATTTTTAACCATCACTGTTAGTCTTACATAAGACTGTCTCCTTGGCCTTCGTCATTTTTTTTCCCCTACCAACGCTTCCATGCACTGGGGTAGATAAGCGAGCTCCTCTGTATTAAAAAAAACCCAAACAACAAAACCAACCAGTATTTCCTTGTGAGTTTTTCCATACTGGCACTTGTTGAATGGCACCTAGAAGAACTGCCCCAAACACAGAAATCTTTTTGTTTCAGACTTTTTGGTCCTCTGTTAAGAAAAGGCTTCAGAAAAGGCCTGTCAGAAGACAAACAGTGTCTGAAACCCCCAGGCACCCCATCACAACAGGTGCTGTTGGTGGCCCTGTACCCCTGGCTGGGACACAAAGCAGCACCAATTGCCTTTTGAGGCCTCCCGTGGCCCAGTGCCAAGGAAATACAGGAAAAATTTGCAAGAAGATGAAGCAATCCTTTCCTCTTCCTTTCTCAGCCAGCGCGAGTAATCACAAGCATCCAAATCAAAAAATTACCAGCGGAGTATGCAAAGACACATTGTGGGGACATTTAAACCAAATCCCACAATCAGAACTAACCCTGAGGCCACTGGGTAAAGCTGGATGTGCAAGGCCTGAGTGTGTGCTCCCTCACTTTTCCCAGCCTAGCTTTCGTGGTACAGAACTGCCAGCACAGTTCCGTTGTGGAGAGCTCCAGGCGACAGAGAGCCATCCCCGTAAAAGCAGCTGCCCCAAATCAGAATGCACAGCACTGCTAACAGCCTTCCCTCTGCAACAGGCCCGTAACTGAGAGCTGGCAGACTCCTGGCATTTGCCATCAGCAAGTAAACCCCTCTATGTTCCATGTTTAACTGCTTACTGTATACAGACTGTGCTTCTCAAGCACCGTTTGCAGGAAATGAGACCTATTCTTGGCTGGTTGGGTGGGTTTGTTTGATAGACTAGCAAAGCAAAAGAGGCAGCCCATCTTAGTCAGAGACCAGGACTGATTTCAACAAGATGGAGCTTCTTCTCAGGCTAAGTCACTGCCTCAGGGAAAAGGGAGGTGTTATTCCTGAGGACAGGTACATATGCATCCCAAGCAGATACTGCACATGCTTGTTGACTGTTTTAAAGACAAAAAAAATCCGCTGCAAATAAAGTTTAGCACATCCTTGCAAATGCAGACACTGAACTACTGCTGCTGAGCTACAGGATGGGGGAATTTTTTTTAAGCTGAAGAGACACAACCATTTTTATACATGATCACGACTAAAGTCAAACTGGAACAGATTTCAGCCGAAGTGAAATACCCTTAAAGACCACTAACATGGAAAAGCTGGGCGTGGTAAAGACACCATGTGCAGTAAGAGCACAGTTCCCAGACCCACACACAGAGTCTGCACTCTCCCTTCACTGGGGGTCAAGTGTACACTGCTCTACGTAGGGCCTTTTTGCTTGCTCAGTTGATGTCCCTTTGGAGTGGAGTTAAATTTAACTGGAGATGATGTAAATGGGCAACTTCAGTGCAGAGTAACAGTGCCCACAGCAGGACTTAAAATGGCTGTAACAGGCTAGATAACCAGTCCCTGGGCTTCAAGGAGTCCTTACAGCCAAGCACTTGTCCAGCAGCAGGAATCAGCCATCTCCAGTGGCACAGGATGTGGTGGCCGGGATCACCACACCGTGCCCCTCATCTGGGAGGGGGGGCTCTAAAAGGGCCACCCTGCCCACTCCTGTTTCGTGGCTCACAAGACAGCAGCAGTTCCCATGTGTGAGCAGGGACAGAATACCCAGAATGATGCAAACGAGAGGGTGACTTACTGGAACAGTTACCTTTCTTTAGTAACACCACTGTGGCATCGCAGTTGCTGTTGTCGTCCATTTCTGTGTTACTTGCTAAACCATTCACCATATTTGCAGAGTTTTTTGTCTTCCTCTCAAAGCAGTGATGTATGGTTGAGTTGTACCTGCACAAATGAAACAAACTCAGGATGTACCTTTACTTCTTGACAGTCTTCCTTTCCTAGACTTGCATCCTATGCAATACAGCTAAGAGAGGGAAGAAAACTCCTCTGGTTTTAAGGAGTATGCCAGAGCTCCAGCTAAACTGTACACCATGCAATCCCTCTGTACTCAGAAGGCTATGAAAGATAGAAGCCATGGATCTTGAATGACATACATGTTTATGTGTTAGGTGTGATGAATATTCCGTATCATGAGTAATCTTTCCTTGTCATCATCCAAGTATATTTTGTATCACATAATCACGCTTGAGTATCAGCATTATTTTACTGGGAGGACTGACCACAGAAACACAACACCTTATGCTAAATTCATTTCATCTTTGGCAGGGGTGGGGAATGATCCTTGTTTCTTGGAGCATCCAGGAGCTGACACAAACATGAGCCAAGGCTCTCCCTGTGACACTCAAAGGCAAGGGTAGACCCCTATAAACACCTGGCCAAGATCCCTAACTAGGGTGACAACCTTTCAAGCTATATCCAAACAGGTCTGAAAAGCCTGTTCACACTACAACGTTGTTTTCAGGAAAAAAAAGAAAAAAAAAAAGCACATACTAAAACTGTCTTGCTGGTGAGTTAATTGTTGCAAGGGTGAAGCTGCCCTCCATGTCAAAATTTCTCATTATTAGATGAATTCAGACTTGTGTTCCCTTCAGCCAGCCCGAGTGTTTTGCTGTTCTCACTGAGAATTGCTCTCACAATATTTACTCTATTCATCATTTCAAAACAAATCTCTAGTCTTACTTGTGGAGACAAGACCACTGGTGTGCTTGGCAGCTGGTAGGTTTTGTTGAATGTTCCAGTTTAAATCTGGGTTTCCTTTCCACTGGCTTTTGAAAACAATACAGGAGGAGGGGAACCAAACAGCAGAACAGACTAGTTTTACTAGCAAGAACTTGTGTGAAAGAAGTCACACAGGCCAGATGCTCAGAAAATCACTGCCGACTGTGCTGCAGTTTTATCACGGGTCTCCAGGCAAGCAGGAACTGCTGCGGAGCTTTGCATCCGTAAAACGTAGACTGGACTCTCACTCCTGCATATTTCCAAGTAGGGATGTTAAAGTGAAGGCAGGAGTGACTGGTTTGGTGGGACTTGAGGATGGATCCGGGTTTCTGCCCTGCCACAGATTCGTTGCATTAGCCTTGGTCAGTTCACACAGGGCGAGATCCATAAAGCACAGATTCACAGGATAGTTCAGGTTGGAAAAAACCTTCACAATCTTCAAGTCCAATGTTAATTCAGCACTGCCAAGCCCACCACTAAGCCATGTCCCTAAGCGCCATATTTACACATCTTTTAAACCCCTTCAGGGACGGTGATTCCACCACTGGACCGGGCAGCCTGTTCCTGCACCTGACAACCCTTTTGATGAAGAAAGTTTCCCTATTAGCCAAGCTAAACCACCCCTGGCAGAACTGGAGGCTGTTTCTTCTTCTTGCCGTGAGGGCTGGGTGAGGCAAGGGGAGCAGGGAGCCTTAGGATTTAAATAAGCTGAGGGCACATTTGACTTACTTCATTATAAAGATGTAGATGACATACATCAGCACTAAGACTAAGGACTCCCACCTGGAAACAAGAGCAACACACAAATGCATCAGAGCAGAGCACGGCATAAGCTGCCCCTGTTCAGCCATTCCCCCATCTGCCATGCCACACGTGTGCAGAAAGGCTTGACCCCCCTGGGCTGCCTTTGCATTCCTCTGTAAAAAAGGGATGCATAAAGAAGTGGCTCACACATCCATGCATGATGCCTCCTTTGTTTTCTTGACTTCTGTGATTTTACTTGGCCAAACTGACCTGCCAGCTCAGAACAAGTGACAAAACCCAGGAGTTCAGTGAGAAAATCGCACACCCAAGGACCACCAACGCTTCTGTGAGGTCAGTAACTGTGGGATGTGGCCAAGGGAGGGGAGCAGTCACCCTGCTCTGCCTGCAGGGCTGTGAGGCAGGGCGCTGGGCTTTGTAAAGCTGACCATGCTGACACAGCCTGGGCAAGGGGCAGCGCTCTGTCACTACTGCTGCTGCACGAGCACTGAGAATGCAGCAGGCAGCAGTTCAAACTGCTGATTAGATACTGATAGGCTTTCTCCCCCTGCTGCTTCTGTGTCAGACTAATGAAATAGTAAAATTTGTATGAAAACAAATTACAGTATGACTTTCAGAGCTTGTTTCTAGGTAATCTTTTTCACTGACCAAAGTGCTGTATTCTGCACAGGTCCCTACGGCAAACTGCCAGTCCTTGTGTAAATCATCCATTATCAAACTACTCTATGCTAAAACTCATGGAACACTTTCTCCACAAGAATTTTGAGATATTGCACCAACTATACCAATGCCTCATTCCCTGCTTCTGAAGATTCAACATTCAGCTTCTGTGTTATGGTTTGTTTTTTTTTTAAAGAGCACAATTAAATACAACTGGTCCTTGGGTGAAATTCAGTTTAAAAAATCACACAAAAAATCAACAAAGAAAACCAGGCCGTTGCAAGAGTGGGTGTTTGACACCAGCCTCTGAAATGGGCAAGAGCCAGTGAGGGAAAACACCAGCCTAAGCAGCCTGACGCTCCCTAGTGCTTGTAATGCAAATGACACCAGCTGGGAGTGACACCAAAGCCAGTGCTGTCACCTCCGCTGTCACCTCCAGCTCTGGGATGCGCTGGAAACAAAACCATGAGACCACAGCAACTGAAAAGTGTCCAAAGCCCTCCTAGACCACCATACCTACTGCACTGCACTTAAGCACATTAATAGGGATATTTTTATTTTTATTCTATTTCTTTAAAATGGCCATTCACTAAATTATGAAAAATCCAAACATACACTTATTTATGGCTGCTTGGGTGTCCCCTTCTGGCACACACAAAGCTCTGCTGAGCACATTGCCATCCCCAAGCTGCTGCAGGGCATGCAGAGGGCACTGACTGCTGCTGCTGTACCAGGAACAGTCTGAGTGACACTCTCCTAGGCTTTCTGCTCCAGCTCAAAAAATTAGTTATTCTAGCCTGTCTTGTGCTGACGTTTCTCACACAGCAGCAAATAGCTGCCCTACAGGACTTTTTAGCTTTCTCCTTTTCTCCTCATGAACACTAATTACGGGAGCTTTTGTGGTATAACCAGAAAAAATGAAAAGGAAAGGGATTCACTTACCAGGAAACTCTTTCATCATAAATAAACTGTGGAGAAAAGATTTAAAAATAGCACATTATACACAAAACCACAGCTGAAAACAGCACACCACCTGAGGCAGGGGACAGAATAAAGCAAGCCAGGGCTCATGGCAATGGCATTAAGCTTGGGTGTATTTTGGCACTGCCCTCCTGTCCAGCCTTTGAATTTCTCAACCCTTAGTTTCTCTCACCTAGCCAAAGCAAGCAGGTACTCCTTCCCAAATGCCACTGGAGCCCTGTGTTAACCAGGGTTATTGCAGGAGTTAGAGGCAAAGCAGCCATGAGCCAGAGATGGGGCTGCACCCCTCTGGCCCGCTCGGCTGCCTCTCCAGACATGGCCTCCTCCCCGCCAGATACCGAATGACCCGCCAGCGGATCCACAGCAAGCTCCGCAGCTGCTGCCATGTCCTGCTGGGCCCAGGGTGTTGCTCCCATCAGCTCAGGGTAACCACCACCCCAGCTGACTGTAGCTACTGTGACAGTCCCTCTGGCACACCTGCTGATGGATGGGCACTGTGGCTTTCCCAGCTGTGCTGCGCAGCCTCCTCAGGCAAGGAACGCGCCTCCTCCCTGAGGGAAGGACCAGCGCCATGGTGAGGGGTGTGAGGGAAGGTGCGTGAGGGAAGGACCAGCGCCATGGTGAGGGGTGTGAGGGAAGGTGCGTGATGGAAGGACCAGCGCCATGGCAAGGGGCATGAGGGAAGGTGCGTGAGGGAAGGACCAGCG
>WEIT01002028.1:0-39190 GCA_013389985.1 Dryoscopus gambensis | reverse complement strand
CCAGGCCCGTGGCGAGGGGGATGAGGGAAGGTGCGTGAGGGAAGGACCAGCGCCATGGTGAGGGGTGTGAGGGAAGGTGCGTGAGGGAAGGACCAGCGCCATGGTGAGGGGTGTGAGGGAAGGTGCGTGAGGGAAGGACCAGCGCCATGGGGAGGGGTGTGAGGGAAGGTGCATGAGGGAAGGACCAGCACCATGGTGAGGGGTGTGAGGGAAGGTGCATGAGGGAAGGACCAGCCCCATGGCAAGGGGCATGAGGGAAGGTGCGTGAGGGAAGGACCAGCACCTAGGTGAGGTGTGTCAAGGGAGAACCAGCACAATGATGAGGGTTGTGAAGGAAGCAGGAGCATCATGGCGAGGGGTGAGGGAAGGGCCCGCACTGGCAGTGGCTGAATGGCCGTAGCGGCAGGGGCTGAGGGGCTGCGCTGGCAGTGGCTGAAGGCTCACACGGGCACTGGCTGAAGGCTCACACTGGAAGGGGCTGAGGGGCTGCGCTGGCAATGGCTGAAGGCTCCCACCAGCAGGGGCTGAAGGCCTGCACCGGCAGGTGGCTGCCGTGCTCCGTGCCCAGGCCCTCGCCCTTGCCGTGGTCCGCCAGCCCTGCTGCTCCCTGTGCCTCCGGTTCTCCTCCCACCGCAGCGGGATGGCGGCGGAGGGGGCCCGCGGTGCCGGTGCCTCCGCGGAAGGCTGGAGCTGGGGTGGCATACAGCCCTCGCGGCCTCAGCAACGGGCCGTGGTCCATTTGGCCCTTCCAAAGCACCAGCAGGGAAATGCTATGCCCGCACCAGGGATTACAGGTCCACAGCTGTGCCCCAGGGAAACAGGAGGGAAAAGGAACGAGGCCCTGAAAGCACAGTGAACACTTCCCCTTGGCTGTACAGCTGTAAATAGCAACTCCTGTGTGACAGCCGGCAGGATGCAAGAGTTACACTGGTTACTGGAAGGAAACATGACCACAAAACATTGTAAATTACAGTTCACAGTCACCGTGATGCAATCTGACAAGGCCTGTTTTAGGTTACAATGTTTTGGTGTGATGGGACATGAAAGCGTGTGCATTGACTTTTGTAACTGAAATAGCACCCGTCTCAATTTAGCCACTAATAACTCTGACCATGTCCCTTCAAGTTAAGATACACAGGCATCTTTTTCCTCTGAAGAGGATAAGGAGTAAGTTTTGCCAAGCTCTACAATAAGACAAGGTAGCATTATAACATTATAAAGTTTTAAAAAAATCACAGGGCTGAATCACAATGAATAAAGTACAGTAAATGTGGTTTATCCACTTCTAACCTCTGTGGTTTAGAGTTCACTCTCTCTCATCAAATGGCCTGGAGCAGCAAACAGGTGAGTCTATACTGCTCTATTTTTCACAGGAGCATTGTACTTCCTTTTCTAGTGCAAATGGAGACAAAGTCATATTGATTTACCCAGCACAAGTATCAAGCTTTTTAAAGTTGCTGTATCTCAGCACTGGAAGGAATATATTTATTTCCCCTCAGGTGCATTTATGATTAGTAAAAATACCAGTGGACTGCAACTTTTAACAGAGCACCAGTGGCTGCTGTTTAAAACACCACGAGAACAAACTTCTACAAACAATATAATTCTTCAAGACTGATGACTCAATTCGAGCTGCAGAAAAGTCTCAAGGTCCTCATACGGAAAATTATCCCTGCATACAAAGCACCAAAGTGTCTTCTAAAAGGAGCACACAAATCTAATGAAGGGGGAACCACAGGCAGGTTACACTGTGTGCTCTGCACGGAGCCTGTGGCTCATCTCCCAGCTGAGCCACGGGGGGACTGGAGAGTCCGAATTTGAGGAACAGTGTCCTGCCACCTCAATGGGATTCTGTCTTAAAAGGGCAGGAAAAATTAAAGACACCGGGAAGCCAGGGATTCCTGGGTGGGTGAAGGGAAGGAGAGTCTTCTTAAACTGAAGCAGTGTTTGACTCTGAAAGGAGAAATCCTTGTGTGCTGTCAGCTGGGGAGCAACATTGCATACAAAAGGGTTGGTGCATCAGCTAGAGGGAAGCTAAACCTTTAACCACCTAAAATGTTTTCCCTTCCTCCCATCTTTCTCTGTTTTTCCCTAACAGGCATTTAAGTCATTTGCAATGATTGTTACGGAGTAACATCGAGAGACAAGGGATGCACTCCACCTCGCCGAACCCAGATTATCCAGGTAGGGCTGTAACGGGAATAGGAGCTCTGGCAATGCCTTCAAGCCTCCACTAATGCCTGGAGCTGCACCGTCCTGCTTCCCTGGCTGCCCAGAGGGCCTTGAACTCCACCACTGATAAGGTGAGCAGAGGAGTGGGCATACAGCTGGAGAGAAGCTAACTCAAAGCTTAGGGAAAATACAACCGCATCCTGGTATTATGGGGTACACTCCCAAAAGAAAAGGACTCCTGCAGTTCTGTAAAGATGAAGAATAGCTTATACAGAAATAAAGTAGAGGAGAAAAGTCTTAGGGGTAACAGAGATGTCTGTTCTGCAAGCCATACAACTTTCTCATGACACAGAACAGGTAGATATGCATTTCAGGGGTGCACTGGACACAAAACAGTAGAGAATTCTTCTCCACAGCCTGATGCAGCAGACAACCACAGGGATGAACCAGCCAGGGAAAAAGCCCGCCTCACTTAAAGAATTTAAAACTGATGACAGGGTCAACAGATTTTCTGCTTCCATACAATAAATGCAATGCCCAGTCCAAGCACCAGGAGGCTAGGTGCCAGGCAGATGCCCATGTCTGTACTTCCTGTGGAGTGAACTAAGAGAATGCCTGCTACATCGGATGTCTTCAAGCTTGTGCAATGGAATTCACTACAATTAGTATGTGTGGCTCTGTTTGTTGTTTAGCAACACTTTTTGGTATGAGATTACTGTCCAGCTGTCAAAGCAAAACTAAAAGTGTTTTTGTTTTGCAGCTCATTGCTAATAATTATGTAGAAAAGTTACTTTTCACCAGGTACAGAATGGCTGGCCTTGCAGTATGGGGAATAAAAGTACAAACAGGTTGAGAAAGATCCTCTGTTTAGGATGAGGCAGACCCTCTGTTTGGGATGAGGCAGATAAAGGCCTTTGCACCTACAGAGTGTATCTGGAAACACAGGCATGTGCAGGAGGAAACAAACCAAAACCCACTGTTGAAACACACTAATCAAAGTAACCCAGGCTGCAGAAATGCAAGTGACCCTCTTCTGACTCTAAAGTCCCTTTCTCACTGACATATGGAAGCTAAGTTCACAAAGTCATTCTCCCTTTCTTAGGGAATCTAGGATACTAGGCTAGGCTGGGGAAACAAAAATGAAAAGCAACTGATACCTGAAAATTCAACTGTTACATTTCCTGGCATTGTTCGCCACTGGATGCAAAGGTAATGCTAAACTGTAATCAGTGTCTTTAGCTAAAACTTGTGCCAACGTTTTTTCACTGAATAGCCCAATTCTGAGAGATTTGGAGCATTTTCTGAACTCGATGAACACTGGGATAGTCCCAGCACTATGAACTGCTGGAAGTGTAGTCTTTGAGGACTTTCTGTGAGCATGTACTACCCCTATTATGTGTGGAAAAACTAACCTTAATGTTTTGTAGGAGTTGTTCAAGGCCTTTCTCCTCTGGGCACAAATGCTGCCTCCTTACAGGTTAGTTATATGTTCTTTAGGAAGTCATGCAGGTCACTGCCAGGAGAGCACCCCAATCCATCCATCCATCCATCCATCCATCCATCCATCCATCCATCCCACTGCAGGGCTGCCCGGGGGCTCAGAACACGGGTTTAGCTCTGCACCCCCATGTCTGCACTGGGCCACCACGCCTCACCCCAGCTATCCCCCTGGGCTCTCCGGACACTCCTCCATCTCCTGCCCTTAGGCCAAGCTTCCCAGCAGAACCAGGGAGACCACAGGCAGTTTTCCACAAGCAGAAATCCCCACGGGTGCTGCAGCTGGGATCTTAGCTACAAGGCTGTGACTCCATGGCAGGTTCCCTTTACAGGTGGCAGTAGAAAAGGGCTCCCACAGATGAAGAACCTTCAAAAACTTACCACGATGAGTGCAACAACAGACAGTGTGTAGTAGATTGAATCTCTCAAGAGACTCCACGACGACAGTGCAACAACCTGGGAAAACAGGCAAAGAGAGGATGTCAGCCAGGCTCTGAGCAGAACGCCTGCCACAAGAGCCGTGTGTGCCCCGCTGCAGCCTGTCACTCTGTGGGAGCTGTCCCCACGCGTGCCGGGACTCGAGCAGGAGGAGGCCCAAGACAGGAAGCACTTTCTGCAGCTGCTGGGGGAGCAGCTGCTAGGGAGACAGGACTGGCCACACCCGAAGTACCTGCGGACTCATCTGTCCCCCACGTCGGGCTGTGTGTCCCCAAGGAGTCTATGGGGGCTGCTGCTTTACAGGAAGGGGCTCAGGCTTTACCAGCACGACCACGCTGATGAGTATTACTACAGCTCTGTCTGCATCTACACAGGTTTTGGGACAAACACTCAAGTCAACACTCCAGCAAAGCGTTACAAACAAAAACCAGGATTTTTTTTTTCTTTTTTTAATACGCAATGGAGAATAAAAAGGGATTACTGTGCAGTTCATGTCACTTGACACCTTCCAAAGCCACAGAAATGAGGATGAATTCTCACTGCAGGCTGCACGAGCCTGCAATTCAGATCTTAGAAGAAAAAATACCAGTGCATGAGTTAATCTTTAAGTTCATTAATAGTATTCAAAAGGGCAGGTTAAAAGCAGTCATGTGGTGGTAACATCTTCAGTATGATTCTATTTTTTGCAGCTCTAGGAAGTCCCCTCAGTAGAAGCTTCTCCTCAAATCTGTATTTGCCATTTCTGGAGTGCATTTCAAACACCCTGGGTCACATCCTTCAAAAGTGTAAAGCTGAAGGAGGAAGATGGGATATGGTTCATGTACACTGATTTGGATCTGAACAAATACATGAATTTTCTGACCAAAGCCTCCAGTCATGTTTGTGCATGAATTCAGTCACGTGAACAGTAACTTCATTTTCAGTTCTATTTCAGTGTTAGCAAAAAATAATTTCCTAAATTTCTCTTTGTATTAACTCTTACTGTATTGGAATTTTCCAAAACTGCAAGCAAAACAAATGCTGTAAAAAGATACTGACCAGTATACTTTAAAAATCTCTACACAGTCTCGTAGCAGTACGGATTTTTTAAAAAATGGATGTAATTTATGCCCAGTGTAAAGTCTCTTTATGCAACCATTTACATGTTAGAAACTCCCACCTGAAATAAAAAAGCAGGCCTTTAAAGCCCTTGGGTCAAACCAGAGTTATACCAGCTGACAATACATTTCAAGGCACACAGAGACAGATGAATGGAGATGCTTTCTGACAGAAATTTCCAAACGTAGAAACATGGAGTTGGGTTCATAATTCTATTCAGAGATCCTCTGTTAAATCTCACGTCTTACATGAGTGTGCCTCTTCATTCTGATACAGCAAATTTTGAAAGAAAGTTTATAGAACAATTAGACATTATCCCACTCAGCTTTCAGGATGCTGCATAAGGTCCTCTGCCCTTTCCTTAGCATGGATGCTGGGAATTTTATAGCTGTAAACTTCAGCTCCGGACACAGAAGTCACATTCCTGAAGAAAATAACGGCCCCCACAGGAACAGGCTCGTTCTCATAACCTCTGTCCCCAGTCTGAGGGGTGTCACCATGCAGCACAGCACAGCTGGGAAAGCGAGGTGCCCCCAGCTATAAGGAGTCAAGGTAGTCTTCCTCCTGTTCTTTGATATTCTACAATGATCCTGAAGGTGCAGGATAATATCTTCCCAAGGAATTTTCCTCAGACACCTGAATGAGCACATTAAGATCCAGATGCTTAAATGCAGCTCTGCAGCAGGGACTTACTGCACATAACTGATGGACTAAGATCCTGTGGAATCACAAGGACTCTTGTGCTGATTCCAGATCGGATTGAGGGGAACATGCTCATGCCTGGCTGTACAGGCTGCTCACATTTCACACACATCTGAGTGGGTCTCCCTGATGCAGTAACTGTGGGGCAATTAAATCTCAGACATCTTTAGGGCCCAAGTCACCCAGCTGAAGTTTCTGAACCATTTGGTCCATGTGATATAGGGAAGCCATGCACGTAAGGCAACTGTGCACCGAGGGTGAAGGGAGCTCATGAGCACTGAGGGCAATGGCAACGCCCAGCCTGCTGAAGAAAGAACCGTGCTGAGGAGAGAACCAGCCTGCTGGTCAGAACCACGTCCTGAGGTAGAACTACTGAGGTCCTGAAGGCCCAAGTTGTGCCTTGAAGCCACCGAGGACTCCACATAAATCTTAACACACTGAAAACCACTTAAACTACAGATCAGGAAGGCAGAAATCAGGGAAGCAATCAGCTTGGGTAAAAACATGACCAAATTGGAGTTTTAAATCAGCAGTACTGTCATACTGGAAGGCAGCAGTGAGCTGGTCCTGTGGGAGCTGAGCATAAGGAGGCAGCAGTAGAACCACTGACCTGTCAGTCGATCAGGTGACATTTCCTCCGCTTGAAGTGAGTACCTGAAATTCAAACCCCAGACAAGTGCCCCTTAGCTGTCCCTTGACCACTCAGTGGGGACTGAACCCAGTTCCCCTGAGCTGAAAGAAAGAGCTCTGAAGTCAAGGCTTGAATAAGAGCATCCCCTGATGGGTCCACACAAGACACATGGAGCCTGCTCCCTTGCATGCCACAGCATCACTCCTACGGGTAAATTCACCTGTAATAGATACCTGGATTGTCATTGGTAAACCTTCACCCTGCAGAGTCCTACATATAACATTTACTACTCAGAATGCTTACTTCCCTTTCTGAAGGGCTGGAGAGCAGAAAAATCAAGATTTCCTCAGTTCTAGCTTGATTTCTGAGCTTTGGACCTCCGGAAGCTGTGGCCCCATGCAGCACACACAATCTCCTCCATCTAGCACATGTGGAGATCAGCCACCAAAGGGAAAATACCCTAAAATCAGACACTGGCATCTGCTGCCTGCAGCACTGAAGTTGGCTCAGGGAACCCTGGACCTCAGCGGTAATATGCCCCATGCCTCATCCTAGGACTTCACCATTTATCCTCTGTAAAACTGACCCTTCTTCTCTCTTCTGCTCTTCCAAATTGTTTCTCTGCTCTTAGCAGCATGGAAGCTCTGCTCCCATGCAGGAGATACCCACCACCAGAGATCATCCAGCTGGATGTTTTCCAGCCTGCTCTGCCCATGGCAGCAATGGGCCCGAGACAAAGCACATGTGGCAGAACAGGGCTGCTGCTCCCTTGGCAAGGACGTCTGTGCTCCTGCTGCAGCAGTCCAGAGGCGTGTGCACTCCTGAGTATTCTGGCTGCTAAACTTCCAGGGAAAGCATGTAATCACATCCATGTTCTTCAGGGATCTTCTTCACTCTGAATTGTTTTGGGGGTTTTCCTCATCTCACGGCCTCTTCTTTGCCTGACATTCTCGAGCTGTGATCAGCTACTAACACTGCTGGGAAAAGCCAGGCTTTGGAAGCAATCTCCCTAATCTTGTTCCTCTGTTACCTTCTGGCACAGAAGGTCTAGATTTCTAGGTATTAAGAGCTAATAACTTAATTTGCTAATGTGGAGAGGCAGGAATGCTTGGATGAAGGTGTCAAAAGATTAAAGACAATCCCTGCAGCGATTAGCCTAAAGAGTCTATGGAGGTCAACAGAGGTGTGCCAGCAGTGAATCCACCACGGTCAAAAGGCATCCAGAAGCAGAGATTCTGGGTCAGACCTCATGCTGCCCCTCTTTGATGTGGACTGCACAGAAGTGATTAGGGAAGCTCTTACACCACCCTAGCAGATGTTGGGATCTGGCTTCCGAGTGTTTGTCTGTGCTGCCTGACAAAGCTGCTGCTCACTGTGATCCCTTGCAAGCCCCTGACCCATGACAGCCAGCCAGCAGCGCACTGTGTCAGCCCTCTGGACCAGCTGCAGCCAGACGTGCGGTGGAACCTCCTCGCAAGCTGCTCCTGGTTTGCAGGAGCTGCCCTTGGAGCCCAGGAGGGGCCTTTTGAAGCCTGCTGGGGTCCCCACCAGAAGGGGCTGTGCTCCTGGCACAACAGTTCAGCAAACCCTCAACGCAATTTCAAATCAGCCCCGTGATAACATAGCAGGATCTCATGCCGAAGCAAGAGAAACGACCAACTGTCGGCCACTGTTACAGGGAGCAGTGAACTCAGGTGGACGTCAGGGACAGATTTTTCTGGGAATCAGGCTGGCCATAGTTTGCAGTTAATGCACATCTCATGCATTTAGAATTACACAAAAATAAAAAGTGCCCTACCTCAGGTATCAGCTCTTATCCCTGAAGAGGATGGGAAGAGAAAAGCCAGCAGTGGTTTGAAGAACCACAGAACGGTTTAGGTAGGAAAAGCCCTCGAAGCTCAGCGAGTCCAACTGGCCCCCAGCACCGCCAAGGCAACCGCTAGCCCATGTCCCCAGGTGCCACATCTACTCAGAGATGGGCCACAGCAGAGCCCATCAGCTGAAGTATCTGAGCCACAGCTGAAGACAGCGAGGGGGCAGGAGCCCCAGGACACGCACGCGTTGTGCCGCTCACCCCCCCAGATGCAGCCTGCGCACAGCTCCCGGGTGCCGTGGGGACACCGCTCAGTGCTGCGTGGATGCCGCTCCCTCATCTCTCCAAACACAACACCAGGAGCAACACAATCAGGATTTGTTAAAGACTGCCTGCTGGGCTCACACTGCCTACGATCTCTGGAAAGCCAAACATCCCTGGCTGCCTTTGGAGATCCTGTCAGGGCCTGATGTTTCAGCATAGCCCTGAGAGACTGGTGTCTTCTCTGTTTCCCTTGATGGAGCACAAGCTCTGCCTTTAAACTTTGCAGCTGATTATTTTGAGAACTCCTTGCTCAGCTCAGGTAATTCCAAGGGCCTGGCCACCTGCCTGCTCACTCTCATTGCTCATGGTATCAATGAAGCATCACAAGATTAATGTGAGAGTGTGACAGTGCCTTACTTGTATTGATCTTTACATTAAATTAGGCTGTAGGTCCATCTGTGGCTGTCAGCAAGAAGCCGTTGCAGAGCCTCTGCACCTTTCCTGGGAGACACGCGCAGGACTTGGTATGATTTGGAGGGTAGTGGGCTCCTGGTGGCACTTTGACATACCCATAATTCAGACAGAGAATCAGCCAAGCGGATCCAACAGGATCTCAGAGGCGCCATCTCCCAGCACAGAAGGAACCCCGATCCCACACCCCCTCCTGGCACACTGAACCACTCTGCCACAGCGGATATTTTAGACAGATTCCTGCATGGAAAGCCACTGCTGCCTGTGCAGAGCCCCAGGAGGCAGCAGGCAGCCAGCATCAGCCAGAGGCCCCTGTGCTGGGACTGACAGCACAGCAGGATGTCCTGGACTAAGCAACACTCCCTCTATACCCCATGATCATGTCCGAATATCCCAGGACACTATGAGTATCCAGCTCAGTCTCCGGATCATAATCTTGGCCAAAGACCCCAGGGTCCCACGATGCAGCATTCGGGCTTGCTTGAGGCTTTGACCAATACTAACCACCACTCCCAGCTTCAGCAAAGCACCAGATACAAACACAGGTCAGGCCAAAGAAAAATCTGGGCCTTAAAATATCCATCTCTCTCAGACAGTTAAAGCAGCCATGATCTAAGGGACCTTCTGTGATGAAAGCCTCCTTCCAATTACCAGCCCCCTAATTTTACCTCTGGTTTGCCATTCTCTGCAAAGCTCAGTTGTCACTCTGGCTCCCCGTCTGTACACGGAGCACCAACTCCATCTATTCTCATTACTTCCCCAAGAATATTTGCTTTTTTAAGCCTCTCTTGATATTTTCATCACTGCCGCAGCAATCCGTCTCTGTGACAGTCTCGGAATGGAAACAGTGGACACTCTCCAAACCTCAGGACAAAGCCAAAAATATTTCCCTGCTCAATTGGTAGTCATAACCATCCATGAGTTATTTGGACCAGCATGTCTCTTTAGCTCAGGTTCCCACAGAGCTGAGGCAGCAGGACTCCAACGCCTCTGCTGGGCCACAAGACCCGCAGCAGAATTCAAGGATAGCTGTAGACAGGAAGGCATGTGCAGAGTAAACATCTCCCAGTCTCCTCAGACTGGCCAGTCCTTGTCAGAAGTAAAACACAGATTTTGTGATTTCCCTTGCTTTTATACTACAAACGATTTGAGGAAAAAATCCTACAAATGGTACATCCACGGTACTGATCTGTGTGTAAATTTTGACAGAGAAAACCTCAAATGGGGATGGTGTTTTGTGGCAATTAGGAAGCGGCCTTGGTTTGACGCTGACAGGAATCCATCTGCAACTCTTCTGATGGCCCTTGAGCAGCATCTCTGAATTAATGGTGCCTCTCTACCCTGAAACTCCATCCACACACCTCTGCCCCAGCTGCAGTCTCAGCACCTTACGGACTGCCTAACGTTCCACAGGACAGCAGGAACGGCACTCCCAGCATCCTGCCTCTGCTTTCCCCTAGCTGGGGTTTCTCACAGCACGGCTGGCCCTGCCAGCAGCTCTAGGTACCCAAGGACCACCGCCTTGGCTTCTGGCACTACTTCAGTCTGACTTATTGGTCTGTCCCATGTCTGCCACACACCTCTGTCAGTGAAAGATCAGGCTCACGGTCACTACAAAATGCTGCCAGCACCAAACCCCAATGTGCCATGGGCTGTGAGAGCAGTGAACAGTCCCAAGAGCTGGCATTAAGTTCTCCTTTAATTAGTTCCCAAGAGTTTTAGGTGTTTTCCACCAATGTTCACGGACCAGTGAAGAAAAAGTAACAGCATTCCAACTCTCTTCTTTTAAAACTCCTCCACAGTTGAGGAGAAGAGAATAAAAAAGCTCATGAATGCAATCAGAAAGCCAAAAGTCGGTAACGACTGCAGTCTAAGTTGTGAGTGACATTAAAGCTTAAAAGATTAAGAGGCATGCAAGCTGGCTGAATGGCAGAAGTGGGGTAGAACAGATTACAGAAGTCCCAGCTGCTTCATTAAAAAATGTTCTAGCAGGTTATTAAACTCTGTTTAGTGTCCTTGTCAATAGGCCTAACATTATTTCTCAGGCCTATTTTCCACTGACATGACCCACAGCAGCTGATGATTCCAAGAGGCGCCTCGGCTGGCACAAGGGTTCTGTGACCTGGACACAGGGGAGCCTGCTGAATTCGGTTTACTCCCTGAGGTAAAAGAATCCCACTGAAACAGAAGGAGGCAGGTCAGACAGTCAGTTCTTTTCTGCTCCAGTATACTGAGGAATGATGCCTGGCCACCAACCACACCCCTTGACAGAACAAATAACTGGAAGAACATCTGTGGCACAACCCAGCATTTCTGGTCCCCTGCTCCACCCAGAGAAGCCCATCTGTGTCTGGGGAAACGTGAAATAGAGAAACTTGGACTCAACTGACAAACACAGCAGTTAAATACTAATTAACAAATCAAGCCATGCACATTCAAAATTAGAGGATAATGCCAGAGTGACTTGCAACTCATGGTTATACTGCTCTCACTTAGGCACTTCTCACCCGTCATCCTCCTCTGCCACGCTGCAAAAGGCTGTGGGTCAGTGCTGGGAGAGGACAGAGGAGGACAGGATGGTGAGGAGAGAGAAGCAGAGCTGCAAAAACAAGATAAATCTGGACGGGGGAATGTCCAAAACTGAACAAACTCTGCTTGTGCTGGCTTGAATGAGAGCTGAATTAAGCAAGGACTGCTTCCGAGAATGCTGCATCCTTGCCGCCAAGGACGGTGAGAGGGCAGGGGAAGGAGGGGAGAGCTTGTGAAGCACAAACACGAGCGTGAGAGAAGACAGGACAGAGCGACCAAGGCCTGGAGGGGACCCCAGGCTAAGGTCAAGCTCCCCCTACGCAGCTGGCTTGCGAGCATGGAAAAAGCCCGATACAATCCATCACAGCGCAGACAGCGGCCTCCTCGCTGCTATCCAGCATGTGTCCCCGTGAATGTTGCTGGACTGCTGTCTGAAGGGCTGCATCTGTTGCCATTTCATTCTCCCTCAGTGTTCTCCTACCTCCTCGTTCCCCCTTTGCCAGAAGGAAGCAAAGCAGACACAGCAGCTAAAAAACAACAATTGGGTTACGTGCCTTAGCAGCTGCTGACCTGCAAGGAGACGTGCTGGTGTCCCAGGTGCATCGACATAGGAGGGAACAGCCGTGGGCACATCCAACCTGCGCTGCACAGGCAGGTGGGGAACGAGGACAGCTCCTAACATATTTCCATATACTGAAGCCATCTACAGCTTAAAAATTGCATCTACTGCCTGAATGTGTGTGCTATGCAGAGTATTTCAACAGGCTGCAAGAAGAAAGCAGGAAGAGCTTCTAAGGCTCAATGCCACAGGCACTCGGGCTGCGTTCACCACCCACGGGGACAACTGGAGCTCTCTCTCCAAATGTGCCTTGGTCAGACACCTCAACACACACCAGACATGAGGTGGTTCTGCTTCTGCAGAGGCCCAGTTTAAGGTATATTTGAAAGCTCTGATTTTCAGAGTGTGAGTGCCAGTTTAGAAAATCCAGCCTTCAGCAGGGGGTTCTCATTTGGCCATCAAACACACGGGGAGCCTGCATCCACTGCCGCTTTTTGAATCCCTCCAGCCCAAAATCTCTGCAGGAGATGAAAACAGTGGAAAATATGATTTCCCTGGCTGCAGAGCAGACTCCTGTACCTTGAGAGGATGGGTAACATTAGCCAGGAGAAGTCAAGCCAAGGAGACATAGAGCAGAGGAGTTGGGAGAGGAGAAAGGATCAAGACCACTGTAAGAAAAGCTGGCTGCTCAAAAGACAGCTATGGGTGGATATATGACCCAGGGGAAGAATCTGCTGAAAGCTTTTCTATCAAGCCTCAGAAGATGGAGGGGGAGTGACTAGAGGAAACACCATCACACTGGCAAAAGCAACCACTCAATGTTAGGAGATGTAGTTAAGTCACTTGCTTGGTTCCAGACAAGAACAGCCCTAGGGATGAGGGCAGGGCTCGGGACAGAGCCATTCTGTGTGGCGCCCTGTGGAAGGTGGACCACGAGTGGGAGTGAGGAGAAGAGGGGCTCACAGGGCTAAAGGAGCTGAATGCTCCCAAGGAGAGCTGGGCTGTGCAGAGACTGATATGGCCACTCAAACCAAGGCCAGTCCAGCAAGGAAACCCCTGTGGAGCAGCAGGAGTGGCACCTGGAGCCAGGACCCACGGGCATGCCACAGAATGCTATGCACCAGGGGAAAGAGCAGGCCTGTGCCAGCTCTAATTGGCCCCTAAAACGACAAGTTATTCTTTTTTATTTAATCTCTCTGTGCTCTGTTTCCCCATTTTTAAAACATCACTTTGTCTCACAGAGGTTTGGGGAAAATTAATTAACTGCTCATCAACTGCTCAGATACAATAGCGATGAGATCGGCAGAAGTTCAAGAGGAAATTAATAATTCTGCCTCTGGAACAGGGCTTGAATAGAGCCTGGTAAATAAGGCAGAAGGGCACAGAGTGAACAATAAGAGAAAACAAAATCCTGAATAGCTGCTCATTAAGTGAGCAAAGCCCATTCTGTGTGCAGAGGGAGGCAGGGAGCCCATGGAGAACCCGGCAAGGGACCCCCTAATTAAAGCCTGGATAATAATGCACGCGCACCGGGGGGGCAAATTAAGGGTGCACAGGGAACCCTCACACTGCTATTTTCTAACTTTCCAGTGTTTGACTTTCAACCCTCACAATGCTCTTTTAATGCCTTCTTTAGGTGTGCAGTGTCGTACAGAGGTGTGGGCACGCTTCCCTTCCCCTGTTCCAGCAGTGGGACGCTCATTCTGATTTATTCTGAAAAGTGTGCATGTACAGCCAGCAAAAGGCTTGGAAGAATAAACAATTAGGGCTGGAGCTCAAGAAAATGCATACCAGCTTTTTGGGGCTGCGCATTTGTGTCTTTTTCTAAACAAGGTGCACATAACCAAAGCCAGTATTTTCTTAAGCCAAAGAACAATACATCCAACATGGGCACATACAAACCACAATCTAATTTACAAATAAAACGTATCCTGGAGAGAGCTGGTCAGTATTTTACAATTAAACTGTTTACCAGTGAAACAAACAAACAAACAAACAAAACCCAAAAAGCCCCAAAAAATCCAACCCAAAAAAGAAGGCTTTCTAAAAGAGTGCTGCTGGAAATGCAGCAGAAGGCCCCTGCAGGTCTGAGCTCCGGGATTCCCAGCCCGTGGGCAATACATCTGAAAATCTGAGGGCACCAGCTGCTCGCTCCACAGGTCTGAGTCAGAAAAAAAACCCCTGGAGCACAGCAAGCAGCTTTGCCGAACAACCAGCCCCCAGGCTCACCTGGCAACTAAATACTGAGATCCAGGTTCCCAGCAGAACAGAATCTCACCAGCAACCAAATTTACCACCTATGTGAGTGCCTCTGTAGAGACACTGTTGATAATAAAACCAAATTCCTATTCATACTAACACAAAACAAATGACGAATCACACCACTAAAAGGGAAAGACTTTTTGGTGAAAGGTTGGGAGTGGGAAACAATGAAAAGCATAAATTGATCCGGAGTTTTATCTAAAACACTGGAATTACTGACACAGATTTCTTATTTGCTCACTAAAATCACAATTCCACATGGTGACGCCAGCCATTCCAGTGCTCACCCACCCTCTGAGGGTTAAACTGCAGCAAACAGAAATTATGTGACTTGACAAAACCACACACAAATCACCAGCAGAGTAAAGGAAAACAAAGATGGGGCAAAGCAGTCAAAAACTCAACTCTTGGCTTGAAAGAGATTCACAGACCATGCTTAGGATGACTTGAACTTCTGAAAGCTACCACAGCTGGAAGGCTGAAGGTGTTTACAAGAGCATTTTGGCTGTGTTATATCCTTCTGAAACAAAGATCTCCCACTTGTAAAAGGCCTCTCGAGAAGACTGACATTCTCTGTCAAGGTCTGAACTCTAGCAGGCCTTTTCCACCAAAAGCAGTGGTTTGTAGCCATTTTTTTAGCAGGTTTGAGGCGTGCAATCAATACTGTGAAGAGTAAAAGTCAGAACTGGCTCATCTGCCGTCATGCTAGACAGTTGATCACCTTCATTTGCATGAAAAAAGCAGCCTGAGAAGGATGTCCTATCGAGGACAGGAGAACGCCTCTGGGGAACAGAGCCTCATGCCCTGGGAAGGCTTTGGTCACTAAAAATTTACCTCAGTTAACCGGGTTTTCATGGTACAGAGTTGCAGCAGAACCACTGACACATCGAGCACCCGCAGCTGCCAGCTGCATGCTCCGTGCAGATCAGGACACGCGGGTGGTTAAAAGGCGCAGCCCTGACCTTATCCTGAGGCCTCCTCACACTGAAAATGTTCACCTTCAGCCTGTGAAAGTCCTCTGCTAACGAAAATAGAACTGCATCACAAGGAGAGCCCCCACTCTCTGCAGGCTTTCCCAGACCGACCAAGGTCCCTTCTCCTCGGTTCTTCTTCCATTGCCCTGTGTTGGGAACGTGACCCTGCTTCTCCTCTTTACAAATAAGTCTGCACAGTAACACGTCAAAGAACATTTATGAGATTGTAAAAATACCAGGCATGTTGGCAAGTGCGAAGGTAAATGCAGATTCAGGTATTTAATTATACAGTCAATCATTTCTGCAATTCAGACAGCAGCTCGGATCTCACAACCTAATTACTTTAATTTTGGATGAATAGCTTGTGTTGTCATAAGCGGTTTGACACGCTGGAGAACAGTCACAAACTACACAGGGAGCAAACAACCAACGTTTATTCCTGTGCCCACCCACACACCTTGGGCAGCGCATAATGCCCGAGCTGACGTTTGCTGCTCTGTTTTTCATTTCAAAAAAGCGGGAGGAACAGCACCGGGCCCTATTAAAAACAACAAAGCCAGAGAAATTTGTGGCAAGGTTGTGAACCTGGCATCTGATTTTGCAGTACAGCCAAGGCACAGGGTGAAGCAAGAACTGTTAAGAACTCATTAAATGCTCTTACCTGTCCTGCAAAAAGCCCACACACGCCAATAATACAGAGGATGTTGAATACAGCTGAGCCCACGATGGTTCCAACGCCTACGTCTCCTTTTGTGATAAAAACACCTGAAAAACAAGTTCAAGAGAAGCTGTGTAAATGGGAAAGAGCAGATTTTTTTTCACATAAAATTGCAGACCTCACACCCCATTAATGAATCTAAAGGCAGGTACTAGTTCTGCTGCTTTTTCTCATATTTAATAGCGCAAACTGAGGAGACTTGCTTTCTGAGGGGACCTGGATGTGCGACAGAAACCAAGCACCTCAGACCCATCTTAGTTACTAAATTCCTGGTCTTGTGACCCAGCATTATGGCAATACACACCATAAAACACTGCAAGCTTGTGGGAGCAGCTGGTTGGACACAAATCTGCAGGAAACTGACTCCCATAGGACATTCCTCCACCAGCACTCTGCTCCTTCCCATATCCCCATCCCAACAGGCTTCAGTAGGGATGAAGCTTCAGTAGAAGCTGGGGATGATTCAGAGCTGTCTGGCCACAGCTACTCACAAGCTGAGTGGTGCCTCTCAGGCTGAGTTATGGGGCTATGTTACAAGCTTTTTTCAGAGCTCTTCTGTCAAATTCGGTTAAAACTGGCCAATGAGGTTAATGGTGAAGGAGATGAACTGACAGACACATGCTTCACAGAGCTGCACAAAGTCCTTTCTTTAGGAAGCCGGCCTAAAAATAACACTCCATCTCCTACTAGCTGTCAGTCTGTTTAAATTCACCACTTGCTTTTAAGGTTCCAGCAGTATTTATCTGGCCAGTGCAGTTTACGTATTTTTTCCAACTTTATCCTTTTCTCAGAAACGCAGAAGCACTCACCTGCCAAGTGACACACGGCACCTGGTGGGTTACACCACAGTAGAAAAACGATCTGATGACCATCAGGGCTTCTCTAAGTCGCCTGAAGGAATCTGGGTTTATGTTCACCCTGCTACTGCACCACCCTTAACCGAAAGACAATCCCAACTTGGTCCAAGTTTCCAAATGTTAAGGCTTTGCTTGTGTAATCAGACCTCCTCGCTGCAGAGCACACAGCTGTGTGTGAATTAACTTGTACTCTGCATCTGGCAGCAGTGACCGAAAGAGGCGTGTCTCCTAGCGAAATATCTGAGCTGAGAACTAATTCTGCTTGGTGATGGAGAGCCCTCTGTACCTGCTGCCCTGATGACCCCCTGCCAGCGGAGATGTGGGCGAGTCAAACTGCAGGAACACTTCACCCCTGTGCTTAGCTACAGCATCACTCTGTAGCACTGCCTGCAGCCTCCCTCCCTCATGGCTGTGGGAGCACCACAAGAGTTTCCCGGGTTCTGCACACTTAGGGACTGCTGAATCCCTTCATCACACTCCCCATGAGCAGAGAGCTGCTGTGGAAGTGTGATGCTCTGACAAGCTTGCTGCTGCGAGAAAGCATTTCAAATCCTCCACTCCTCCCCACCCTGGTTTTTCCAGGGAAAAGTGGTGTTGGAAGACTCACCAGAGGGGAGGTCACGGCAGAGAACCTGCCACTGAGGACATGAGCAGTGTGTCAGGGTACCAACCCAGGAGGCTAGAGGAAATCCTTTCCCACTATTGCCCTGGAGCTGGCATGGCAGATGGGGTAGGAAAGTTGACAGGAGAGGATAAGGCTGTAGGTGCAGCCTGGCTAATGGGCAGCTACAGCGAGGTGCCCACTGGTCCTGGCTCGGCAGGGTCACATCCAAGCCCTGCCATGAGATAATGGCACTCTCAGTCACGTCACCTGGCGAGGACTCCCCACAGTCAGTCCCACGTGTGCCCAGGAGGGATTATAACAAACCTTGCAGGCATGCAGCAATCCCATTTCAGCTCTGAAAGCAGCCAGGGAAACCTCCAGGTTTTGGGAAGCAGCAGCAGCAGCAGCAGCAGTCTCCTTACCTATGACAGATGTGAACAGCTCGGGAGCGGAGCTTCCTGCTGCCATGAAAGTTGCGCCAGCCACATCTTCGCTAAGATGCAAGCGCTGCAGAGAAAACAGAGTCACTGATTACCACACCGAGCAGCTGAAGGAATTCCACTCCCAACGTTAAACAGCCTGCCGAGAGTGGATACCTGTAAAGTTTAGTGTAAACAAAGGCTAAGCGTAGGGGAAAAGTCACCACGGGCATTGGTTACTGAAGTCAGCATGGCCTGGCAGAGAGGGCAGGTAATGCCAGCAACACCTCTAGAGTGGAGGGAAAGGTCAGCACTCCACACAACAGGAAGGCAGCTTCACCACTCACAGGTCTGTCTCCTCCGTGACCCCAGGAACACACACCTTACCTCTTCCCCTTCAGCCCATAAAGGGCAGGGCTGGGGCTCAGGCTTGGCTCACCCCCAGCCACCTTCCCTGGTACGACTTAGGCCTTGGACATTTACCCTCTCCTTACCCTCTTTCTCCTGGGCTACATCACTTACCTCCCATACCTGTCCCTCAGCAGTACCTAGGGACTGCCTAAAAAATGGGGGCTTCTGGAAGGGACAGGACCCGCTGTTCTGTGAGACCTCCATCAGCATATGCTGCTTCCAAAGATTTCCTTGGTTAATTACACCCTCTCATGTTGTCTGCACTCCCACTGCTCCATCTGCACCAGCTGCTGCTCAGCAGATGCTACAAGGCACCTTCCCCTATTGAAGAGGAGCAACAACCAGCTCCTGCCATACGGCCACCATCCCTGAGCTGCTATGACACCAAGGCAGCAGCTGCCACTGTGGGAGCACAGGAAAGGCAGCCAGGAGCACGGAGAAGACAGCCCAGCGTGGTGGGAAGAGCAGAGCTGGCTTTTGAGGCAGTCCCCCCAGCCCGGCAGGACACAGGAAACCTCCCTCTGTCCCCGCTCCCCTGCAACACTTCAGGGCTCTTCTGCTGCTTCATCCTTGCCAAAGTACCTTTGCACAGAGACAAGAGTGCAGAAATCCTCACGGCAGCCCTTCCTGAAAATTCCACAATGGATACTGCTGGCCCCCAAGGGAGGGTAACTCTATCCACTGACCACACACAGGTAACAACCCTTTGTACATAAGTTAGGAGGACAAGGGAAAACGACAGCGTGTGCCCTCACCAGGAATGCCTTTGCAGCAGAAGGCCACGGCACTGCTGGAGTGGCTACAAAAGCTTGTGGAACCCGACAAAACACAGCTTTACGGAAAATTATTTTTAACGGGATTAAAACTATCATGGAAGAAGTTCACAGGACCAGAGGCAGATCCCCAAAGGCAGGATGCTCCACGAAACTATGGAGACAGCCATCCTACAGTAGCTGCTGGAACTCATGGTGCCTCTTGAAAGCAAAGCCACGAGCCAAGGAAACCAGGTGTGCTGACTCCTGTGGGGGTGGTTTAATTCAAAGCTACGGTACGTGCCCTCGAGGACAGCTTCCAGAGAATTCACTGAAATGCACGTGATGATTAAGCTGATACCACAGAACAGAAAACAGCGCCCTGTGCAGGAAGCAAGAATGCATTTGCAGACAAATGTTTGCCACTGACGTTGTGTAAACACTCTGTAACACCAGGAATGGTGCAGCCAGGCAAGAGCAAGTAGAAACTGCTTCAGAAAACAAAATAAAACCAGGGTTTTGTTGTAAGTACATCTGAACTAACACAGAATATGACTGCCTACCATAGCGAGTGCTCTGGAGCAAACTCTCCTGTCAACACACATTTGGGAGCGCAAATGGCTCGTTGGTTCAACTCAACAACTGCTTCCCAAACTAGATGGAGCTAAGCTGGAAAAAGGACATTTATTTTAGAACTAGAGCATCTAAACTGTGAGCAGAAGTAGAATAACTACTGGTTGATCTTCAAGGCCAAAGAAGCCTTCAGGCAGGAGGCCTGGATTCTCGGTGCATAAAATACATAAATATATTTGAATGTCTCCGAACATCACCTGTGGGGTGAGAAAAGATCTCTCTGGGAGAGAATCAAGCAGGAGCAGTAGAACAGTTAAAGTCTGATCCATTTCTCTGACCCACTTTCATAATCCTCAATGACACAGCACCTTTCTCCTGGACAGTAACTTCTTAATACAAGTACTTCAGATCTGGTGTTCAATGCTAAGCTTTCTCTTTCACAGGCACTTGAATAAAAATTGTTATCGCCATCTTCCTGGTGGTGCTGGATAACAGAATGGTTCAGAACCACTAAGGCACATGAGGAACTGTTGTGTACCGTTGTGAGAAGACAACAAATATCCAAAAAAGCAAAGATCTGGGCGAGTGAAAACTGCCTTCCAGGGCCCAGGGGCTTGCAAATGCTGCAGCAAATCACACAGGGAGGGTGCTTGCTTTTTTAGATGTCAGATGTCTGTACAAACCCAAGCACACCTGAGAATCTGTCAGAAGAGCAAACGGCACTGTAAGGCTGGCACTTGTTTAACCAGCTTCTGGGGCAGGTGGAGACACACAGATCCTGCAAGTGCAGGGAGTTAATGACCATAAGAGAGCCCCTCGCTTGTGACAATGAAGTTTACCACCAGTGAAGTTAAAAACTGTTAACACCATGCACAGTGTTTCCCACTGTCGTTTGTAAACACAGTCAAGGATACCATTTCCACTGAGCAGTGCAGGGAACAGAGGCGCAGGGAAGCGATGGAGCTCATCCATGGCCACTCAGAGACCCTGGCAGAACTGCAGCAGGAGTCAGTGCTCCACAGACCCAGGTCAGGCCTCTGGGCCATGAGCGAGGCTCAAACACACTCATGGGTGGTATTTAACAAGTGCTCAGTCAGGAAAAATAACAAATCTCCCTTCACCTCCTGCCTCCTGGTGTCCCTCTGGATGGCTGGTTTGCCTTTGGACATATTTGCAGCATCCCAAAATACAAGCCTGTCCTGGATGCTGCTCACTCAGCTCAGGTTTTGCTCATCCACAGACACCTGAGCCAGCTGCCAGAGCCACATTTCCCAGTGACGTTCACTTGCCTGGAAGAGGGGAGGTTAAAGAACTCAGCATGTCTGCATTCCCCAGCATCTCCCACCCCCGTGTCCACACCAGTGTTCCTTCTCCTGAACCTCGCAACGGGGTTCCCCAGATTCAGCCCCAGAGGATGCAGCAACTTTGCACGCCACAAGTTCCTGCCTTGTGTTGTTACCCTTCAGTTACCTCTGTACTTAAGCACCAAAATAGTGGAATTTCCTGGGGGCTTTTTTCCTTGACGGTGCAAAAAAGGCCTACAGAGCAGGGTGCTGAACTACAAATACCAGGTTAATTTAGAGACAGCTTCCGTCAGAGCTGTCAGCACAAATGACTTGTCCTGCCAACCTCCGCACCTCTCCCAGGGCCAGCACAGCCCACGCCCTGACGGGTGATACTTGTTCCCAGGCACAAGGGCAGGCGTCTTCTACAAATGACACAGACCTCTCACTGCCAAGACCAAACCGTATTTTCCACACACAGAGATTTCTCTGCCTGGAACTGACAGCAGATACGGCTCACAGTAACTCTGGGCACATGCTCTGTGTTCGCTCTGTAGCTGCCTGAGCTGATTTAGGCCAAAATGTACTGCTTGTCTTCTAAAATTCAGGCATCCCAACCTTACCAAAGAGAAACAGAGTCCCTCGCAATTGCTGGAAGCATTCACATGCTTCTTTACAGCTGACCTAGCTGTCCCTGCTGCTTTACAACTTACACCCACACAACACAAGGTATGACAGTCATGACTTCGAGGGCAAGGTATGAGATCCGCGATTTCTACCAGGGTTAATCACCAGGGGTTTTAATTTGTGTCAGCAAAGGCTAGGGCCTGGTGTTTCTGCAGACATATCTGCAAAGACACACAAACGAGAGGCAACAGCAACCACCGCAGTGTGAACACTCGGAGCACCTGGAGAGCCTGTCCTGCGAGGGAGAACGCGGAGCCGAGCCAACGCACACGCGTCATGGTGAGCAACGAGACAAGCAGCACGAGCAGCACTGCAGGGCAGCAGCAAATACACCGCCACCACACCCCGAGGCTCTCCAGAACCGCTGTGAAAGCAGCACACAAGGAAGGAATATCTTCTAACACTTACTTCGCAGATCTTTTCCAGCGAAGGGACGAAGAAGTCATCGCAGACAATTGCCAGCGCGTAGAACATGTACACAGCCTGCAACGGAGAGGAGAAAAGGCTGAGCCTGGAGACCGTCACACAGAACTGAACGGCAGCATCCCAGTGCATCTCAGGTTTGACTTGGTATACACTTGTCAAGAAAATACAATGCTCTTGGCAAGAAGAATTCATAGAGCTGTCTGGATTTAACTGTAGGATCGTGAAGTATTTACCCAAAAGTTCTAACAAACTATCAAAAGCTGCCAGCATTTTATCATCACCGTAAAGACTACTTTTTTTTTTTTTTAATTCTCTGGACATTGCTAAGCCACACTGAAGTATTTTTGCCTTCCTTTTTTTCCCCGTTGTGCAGTGCAAGGCTTTTTTATTGCTGTGTTCTGTGAAAATCTAAACCCTGGAGGAGTCATTTTTGAAATCCAGTGTTCTGAAAAAGGGGAAAGGAGCTTGTTTTCTGTGACTGAAGTGCCCTGCCATGTCACCTGGGTCCCAGTGGTAAATCCTGCTGAACCTCACACAGGAACAAATGAAACCAAGGGGGAACACAAGACTTGAAAGGACACCAAGCCAATCAGCTTTTCAATTTCATGCAAGAAGCATTTAATCCATGTTTCTGTACTATTAAACAGAAAGTGCTGAGCTCTGATCTCTGCCCCAACAGGCAAAGGGCACAATGCTGCACGCAGCAAAGCCCTGGGGGGCAACCCGGCCCATAGTGCCCACTGGGAAGGAGCTCAGTCCCCACCTCAACACACAGACTGCCAGTGGATGGGAAAACGCCCATTGGCATAGGGGGAAACCAAGGGAGAGGCGTGGCAGGTACCAGCAGAGCACAGCCCCACGGCCAGGCTGAGCCTGCCTCCCAGCCCGCTCTGGTTTTCTGGCACGGACACAGCCGAGGCCACGCAGGCTGCTCCTGCACCCACGCACACAGAAAGGCCTGCAGAAGTAAACAGAGTTACATCCACAGGTAGTGCGGCTCCAGTGAGTAACTACAGCTGAGAGAAGTGGCCAACATTTGCAGAAAAACAGCGTCTTAATCCCAGGGAATCACAGTTGCAACACATCACCGACAGACCCTCTGGCTTTGCTTGTGGCTGAAGTCCCGCAGAAGCTCAGGTGATGGGAGGAGACCAGAGTATTTTTTTCTGGAGAGAAAGTAGCAATAAAAATGGCCTCCAGGTTTTTGTTCTTGTTTTGATTTTTCCAGGAAGAAGGTTTAAATCCCCCAACCCCACCAAAAACACAGATTCTAATTTGCCAGAATTACAACTTTGCTGCAAGAAGCCAGTAATTACTGTACATCTCAGCCATGAAAACTATTTGAGCTCAAAAATAATTCAAGCATATTTTTTTTCAGGATTAGAGACAGGAATTTCATCATAACAAATGATTTTCACACAGTCTTGAGGAATAGGTGCAAGAATGTCACTTGGACAGTTTCTGTGCTCCTTTGTCCCGCCTCATAAACACAAATAAGTGTAACTCAGGCTTTTTGAAAATCTTACGCTGCAAAACAGCCCCGAGGACCACAAGAGTAAGCAAAATTGCAGGTCTCCAGCTCTGTTGGGTACAGCAAAGAACCTGATCTTGCAAAGGGAGCAGCAGCTGCTGACACAACACCAACCGTATGAACAGAGATAAAGGAAGCAAATGGCTTGCAGGCATTGGGCATCGTAGGAACAAGACGCAGAAACAGCCTCGGAGAGTTTTGTGGCCAAATTCCATTGAAATACAGCGGACAGCGGCTGCCTAACTCCAGCCTGGATTTTTGATCTGCTAATCATATTAATCTGCAGTGGGTCGTGCCCTCGCTGTCCTGCCCAAACACACAGTAATGCCTCTCAAGAATGCTAATCTGTCCATCAGTATCATCCCTGTAAAGTGAGCGTATCCTCTCCGTTTGACACAATCCACACCCACGGGGCTCCATGCGGCTGCTGGGCTTCCTGCACCTCCCGGAGGCAGGCAAGGAGACGGGGGCCAAGGGGAGGCAGCCACCACAGCAACACGCGCCCCAGAGCCCAGCCAGCTCACCCCAGATGCCCCCACCCGTGGCACACACGCACTGCGCCGTCCGTAGGTGCCCTCAGACCGCGCCGAGCTCCGCGCTGCTCGCCAGAGGCACCAGGGACACGACACCCACCAGCTCTGCAGGTTAGGAAAAACCTTCTCTGAATTTTTATACACACATTCAGATGATCCCAGGAGAGGGTTTGTATTGCTTCCAGTGCATGCAAGACTGCCAAAGCATCCCCATGACCCAGCACCCAGGGGCAGGTACTGAAGTGGAATCTCACAGTGTCCTGGTTTTTAGAGGGCACAACAACAACCTTCACGAGTGACAAGAGAATTTTCTTTTGTCCACCCATGCTTTCTCATTAGTAGGATCAGGTACAAGAGGAAAGGCAACAAGAGCACTGAAACGAGTAAGGAATGGAAAAACAAATGTGAAGGAACTGCCCCCCAGGCTCTTGCTCATCCTCCTGGAGGAGTGGGGACTGGCACCCTGCTGCAGGAGCTGGAAGCACGGAGCCAGACCCGCTGCACTCCTCGGGATGATTGCTAACACCAGGCTGAGAGCACCAACCAGGCTGCGCCCACGCTGACCTGTACGTGCCAGCATTTACTGCAATGACCTGGTTGCAAATCTGGTTTTGGCTGTGAGTCTTTCCTGATTGTATTCAAGTGGCTGGAGTGCAATGAAGTGTCCAGTGTCAGAATCTAAGGAGTATCTGGCCAAACCTCAGCCTTGCTCACACACTCAGCCACTGGAAGCTACCTACCCACAGTCAGTGAACATATGAGGACAGTAACTGTTACTTCCTTGGAAGTTCTTTGGGGTTTTTTGGTGGGGCTTTTCTTGTTTGTTTGCTTTTTGAACGGACAAAACAAAGCAATATTTAGAGTTTGGGCCAGCAGGAACACAACCGAAGCATTTATTTTAATGGCAAGCCAGACTCAGAAAGAGACCAGTGACCAGCGGGGGCTATTTTATGCAAGAGGGAGGAAGGCAGCAGCATCAGGGAGGCCATTCTGCACGGCGTGAACCAGGAGGAGAAGGCCAACGGCACAGCTGAGACCCTCAGCTGCTGATGAGATGGTATCATCTTCCACCTAAGTTATCCTGAGATTCCACCAGGGAGTCCCATGGATTTTTCCTTCAGCACATGCCCCCCTGTACTCGCAGGCACCACGGGAGCAGAAGCTCTGGGAAGCAGCAGGGCAGCACGGCCTGAAGCCTGTTCCACCTGAGACTGCCACTGGGAATAAAGGCAGTGGCTGGGGGACACAGAACATGGCCTGTGCAGTGGCAGCAGAGCACAACGTGGAGGACACAAAATACAAAATAAGGGTCAGTCCCAGCATCACTCCACGTGATGACATGGGAGTCTTTAGGAGGCAACACACTTAAAAGACACTCAGTCCTCCTCCCCCAAAGGGTATTAAAAAATTAGGAAAATGCAATGGCCCTGCATAAAAGGATTACAAATGCCAGATTAAGTACTACATTAGGACCGATTTTAAAATGATGATTCCAACAAATAAACATGCAATCTCTGCATCAAAGGTGATTAAGTATCTCCCTCAAAATACCTGTTCCACTGCACAGGACAGAAATGGCCATTTCTTATGTTTGTCCAGCAGTCCTTTGAGCTTCCTGTGACAGTCTTCATACTCGAACTAAAACTTGCTTTACTGAGCTAAAGAAGCTTTTCACAAGAGAGCACAATGCTGTAGGAGCAGCAATCCCTGTAGCCCTGCCTTTCTGCCAAGGGGCTGGGATAAGCCGAGGTGACCGTCCCTGCTGCTGCCCGCGCCAGACCCTCTGCCCTGGGCGGGCAGGACCAGCAAGGGGCCACCCCTGAAACCACGTTAACCAAGCACAGGGCCGTCCTCAACTCTGACTGCGTTACAAACCCACCCGAAACTCCATCGCTGGAAGGAAATTAAAACAACCCCAACCAACGCAGGAAGCCACAGAGCCCAGGTTTACTCCGGCCAGCAGCCTGCGTGCCACGATGTGCCCAGCAGCGCTCACACAGTATCAGGGCACCAGAGCAATCACCCCGTAAGGAGACAGCTCTGTGCTGCAGCAATGAGATGTGTCCGGGCACTGACCCGATGTGGAAGTAGACAGAGACCGGATCTGTCCAGGGTGACCTACATTTCCCGAGCGAGCGCCTCGCGGGAGGGAGGCAGGTGCCTGTCCGAGCCCCCGTTCCCATGGCTACAGGAAGCAGCGGCGAGCCAGGAGCAGGAGGGATGGCTGAGCACAGGCACTGCTCCTCCACCCTGCTCAGCGTGGAGGGCCCAGCTCTGCCCAGGGACAGGCTCAAGCCTGACCACGTACAGGCTCCTCACGCTGGCAACCCAACGTATCCTGGCACTGCACTCCAGATTTGCTGGAGAAAGCTGGGAAAAGGGGAGGCAACGCTGTGCTGTCAAAAACGCCGGGATAACGCAGAGACCCAAGCCTCCCATTCTCAGCTGTCAGCCAAAACCTTGGCAATTTCTCAGCAAAGCCATTTTCCTCCTGCCTCAGGGGGGTAACGGGTGCCAGCGCCCCTGAGCATGGCAGGGCTGAAGGTCCACATGGAGACAATCAGCTGGAACAAACTGAAAACCAGGAAAAGGCTAAGAGAACAACTACACAGCCTTCCAGTACCCAAAGGGACTGCAAGGTACTGGAGAGGGACTTTGACAAGGGCCTGGAGTGACAGGACAAGGGGGAATGGCCTCACACTGACAGAAGGCAGGGTATTAGGGTATTAGGAAGAAATTCTTCCCTCTGAGGATGCTGAGGCCCTGGCACAGGTTGCTGAGAGAACCTGTGGCTGCCCCTGGATCCCTGGAAGTGTCCAAGGCCAGGCTGGATGGGGCTGGGAGCAACCTGGGATAGTGGAAGGAGTCCCTGCCCATGGCAGGGGAGTTGGAACTGGGTAATGTTTCAGGTTCCATCCAATCCAGCCCAGTCTATGATTCTACAAACAACAATGCAGTTATAGACTGCAAAAAGAAGCCCTCAGGTGCCAGGGAGCTCCAAGGCTGCAGGAATGGCACCAGACTTCTAAAATCCAGACCCTGGCCCCGCCAAACTGAACATCCCAAACCAGTGAGTTAGTGGGGAGTTACTGTCTGTAGCAGCTCAGCCTCTTCTCAGAGGGGACATGGAAATAATGAGTGGCAGTGAAGCAGTCAGGTGATGAGCTCTGAAAAAGTACCCAGGAGAAATTAAACACCCTGACTCCAACCTGTAATGTACCCTCACTGGCCCACTTTTCCTTCAAACCAAAGTATTTTCAGTTCAGACCTAAAACTGTTGCTGACCTGCCCAGGTTTTCCTGGATTTTTCAAGTGTTTAGGGATTAACTTTCATCTCTGTGAAGCATAAGATCGTGTTCAGTAATTCACACAGCCCCATTGTGAAGATTTGCTGGGGTCTTTTTCCCCTTTTGTTAAACAATAGGGAGAAGATGCCCTGGGAAGCCTCCTGCACTCCGCCCCCCACCCCAAGGCCCTAGTGATAGCTTTTGTCCCATTCCTCTGGCTTCTGGCAAAGCAGCTTTGCCCTGATGTCTTCCAGAAATAAACAGGAAAGTATGGGCAAAGGGGCAGAGAAGAGAGAACAACATTTTTACTGAAATGAATAGAAACTGTTTAAGGGGAGGTCGCACTAACATGAGAAGCATGATGACCTCTAATCATCACTGCATTGTTCTCCCTATCATTACAGAGCCCCTCTTACAGTCCAATTTCCTCAAACCCACGAAGAAACCTCAGTGGAGACAACGCAATTCTGTGTCTGTATCCTTTTTCCCCGCAAAAAGTGCGTTTCTGCTGATGCTCTGATTTCACCACACGTTTGGTAACTGTATTTCTGGGATGTGAAAAGCAGAACTGGAGAGTCATCACCCCGGGACGAAGACCACCCCTTCCAACTCAGACGAGAGGCAGGGTGCTAAATGCTGGCAGTTGTCTGTTTGCTCTGAGTATCATTTTTTTCCTTGGACAAGAGGTTGTCCCCAGCTACCCCAGCGCTCGAGAGGCTGAATCCAGCCAGGTCCTGCACCTCAGGGATCACAAGACAAAGAGCGTCAGTAAATTTTCCTAAGTCCGCAGAGCTGCTACGGAGAATGACGGAGCACCAGCGGATCGAGGGAGCTGCCTTGCTGCTTGCTAGAAGGGAAGAAACTGAGTACATTTCTGCTGGGACAGTGGTTGCTTTTCTACTTCTCATTAAAAACAGATTTTTCTTTTTATTCTGAAGTAGACGCTTCAGTCCTCTGGACTCTGCACATTCAGAGCCAACTTCACATATGAATTTTTAGGAGTATTCTTGTGGGTGATAAAAAAATCCAGCCCGGGTCCAGTGCTCAGTTTCCAAAACATCTCAAAGCTCAGTGTTCCCTTGGAAACTTGGGGTTCTTGAATTTGCCAGGCACAGTCAATAGCAACGTTACTCAATAAATTTCTGCAGCCATTTAGCCAAAATAAAGTCCCAACACAGAGGGCTCACATTAAAATACACAATACAATCTAATTTATACTCAAAAAGAAATCATGAATCACTTCTCACAGCTAATGGTGACTGCTCTTTTAAGATGACTAAAAATTATTAAAAGCTTTTAAACATTCATTAGAAGCGGGTATTTTCTTGGCTGCTTAAGAATGCCTCTAATGTAACTCACAGAGCTGATAAAGCAAACTTTCCAATCCATGTAATCCATGGATATTTCCATGTCAATAATATTATCCTCCACATTTCAGAGTGTTCCAGAGTTACTTCTTGCAGAAATCTTTTATCTTTTAGCTCTCTGACACTCAGTTTTCATCTTAAAGATGCCAAACTGTTCCATTTTTGGAGACAACTTTCTCTTTCCTATGGCCTGGCATGTTAACGGTGTCTACAGAAGAAGTGAAAGCAGGAAACAAGTTTAAACCATCCTTCCATTATTGACTCCTGTTGGTCAGAAGATCCCAAGAACAAAAACTATCACATCCCTGACCTCACAGTCCATACAGGAGATGAAAACACACCAAAGAGAAAATAACTTCAATCAGAACTCTGGAGCACACTGGGCCCTGTCCACGTCAGCAGGAGAAGAAAGGCAAAGTCGTAACACTTACACAGAGGACGTGCAGGACCACAGCTCCATGTCTCCTGTCCTCGTTCGTGAAGATGTCATTGGGGAATTCATGGAGAGCTGCAAAAAGCGGGGAGGGGGGGAAAGAAAGCTCAGATGTTTAATCAGCTACTCACACCCACCCCAGGAACACAGCGAGAGGCTGCCCAACCCAGCCCTGCAGCCACCTGCCAGAGGCTCGGCCTCCCCTCCCCGTGGCTCGGCTCACCTTGTCCTCGCGCACCACCTTTCCCCAGATGTTCACTGTGCCATCTGCTGCTGTGGCCAGCATCACCCTGTGACCCGCAGGTGCCCAAGGCGGGGACAGACACCCCGCCAGAGCACAGCATGGCTCCTTCCTCGAGGGAAGCAGCCAGAGCTGTCCAGAGCAGGTGCAGGGCCTCCTGGAGGGGCTGGCGGCTCTCTTCCCACTGCCCAGCAATCCACAGAACCATCGAGAGGAGTACACCGTGCACTTCACAGCCTTTGCTGCAAAGACACTGTCGCAAGTCATGGAAAGACAAATTCCCTCCGTTTGCTCAAAGGCTTTATTACTGCTCTGGATGTTAATTGGATTATAAAGCTCTTAAGGACAGCCTGCCAATTAGGCTGCAGGAATGGCTTTGGGTTAGAAATCAAAAAGCCAGTGTGAAGATGATGCTCTAGTGTTCAAGTGCTTCTCAGAAATTCCAGATTTTGAAACAACAGCTTCCTGCCAATGGTCAGTTCTCCACATTCAGCCATCAGCTGGAAAAAATCAAACTGCATTTTTCCTGCCTTTCACGTCTTTAGTGTTAATAAAGCTCCAGCAATAGGAACTTAATTAGCAATTGCACAGATGATTAAATGGAAAAACAATCCAGCTCACTCTCCCGGTTCTGCTGCCTCTGGAGCAATAACTGAGCAGAAGGCAGCTGCATTTTAATTTTGTTCCTCATGCAAGCAACAGCTCCACCCAGGCACTGCACCTGAGGAGGAAAACACTCTGTTCTACACACACTCTTGTGCCCAAAGGCTCAGGTTATTACTGTGACTTGTATTCCTACGGATCGGTAAATGCTACAGTGAGTCCTAACAAACTAGCAGGAGCTACTGGAGCAGTACAGACGGCATCTTTAAAATACCCATAGCGGAGGAACATCGCAGTACCCCTCTCCTTTATGAGAACCAGCCACGCCAGTGACTTCTTATCACCAGTCAGGACTCACCTGCCAGGAGCTGTGACTACCTCCAGGAGCTGTGACTACTTCCTTCCGAGGCAGAACTAGTCCTGCCAGGCTGCCTTCCCCTCCCACCGCAGCACGTGTGCTGTGCTAGAGCTGACAAAAGTCGCCAGAAACACCCTTAGGTGTGCAGCCTAGGGAACCAGCACAAGGGCAGGAGTGAGAAAAACCCCAACAAGCAACACGAAACGCTATGGAAGCTGGGAGACAGTGAAGGTAAATCAGGTGGAAAGGATTCATCTTTCCTCAGCAAAGCATCGTTATGTGAAAACCCAATGTTTTCATCACAACTTTAGAAATGTTCCTGACCATTCCCCACTCCACAAGCAAAGGAAACACGGGGAGGTCTGCCTGCAGCAATATACAAAATGGTTTGCTAATATACGTGTGTGCTTCCCCTCCTCCTGCAGCTGGCCTCCGAGATTTTACATTCACTACAGACAGATGATAAAAATCCAACCTCTTTATCAAAAGTCTCTGGGAGGTTCAAGGAGCCCGAAGTGCACCTAAGGTAAAGGCATACAGGGAAAACACACTACAAAAATAGCATAAGCTGTCTCTAGTGCCAGTGGCTGGGAATCCTGGCCCTCCTTCCCGAGCGCAGCAGAAATGCCCAGTGCTCCCTCAGGTTCAGGATCCCACCCCAGGCTGGCAGGAAATGCACCTCCCTTTCAGAGAAAATCCAGGATGTCCACCACCACCTCCTCCACGACATCGTCCGAATACGAACACTTTTAGTGGGTTACACTTGGAAGCATGCAATTATAAAATAATGTATGCAAATTTGAAATCTGCTGCATTTTTATTAGCTGCATCAGGTGCAGATGAGTACAGATAAGAGGAGAGCTTTGCAAAACACAGGAGCTCCTTTCTAAGAAGAAATAAAGGGTGCTGCTGGAACACCACTCCAACAACAGCTGCCCTATTTAGCGGGTTACAAAAGCTCAGACAGTTTGTTGTTTCGCTTAAAAGAGTCCCCAGCCTTTGTACAGAAAATAGGTGCGGATTTTGCCAGGTTTGTTTTGATTGCACAGAAAAAAAACCCCAACCACCCAGCCAATGAACCTAAACTCAAAGAATAAAAGACTTCTGCCTAATAATCCGCTCCGGTCCTGCAGACTTGGCAGGTATCAGCGCGGAGCAGCGGCAGGGCAGGATCTTCACAGAGCTCAGCACCTCCCCAGTCACCTCCCGCACAGGCACTAGACACAATTCCTGGAGTGGCTCAGCACCCAGCGCATTCCCAGTGTGTTCCTGGGGGTTTCCAGCCCTTGGGCACACACGACTCGATCCCAGTTTTCAGTTCCTGAGGGGCACATTCCCAGAAAACTGAGGGCAGGAGTCTGCAGCTCAACACAACATTCCTTCCAGGGGTGCAGTTCTGCCTTGCACTGGCAACTTGTAGAATTACGAATAAAGATTAGGATTATGAGTGCTTGGAAGTAACTGGAATTACATGGCTGTTAGCTAGGTATGGATTGGCCTTGGAAAGGGAGCTAAATAGTACAGGAACAGATGAGCATTAGGAGTGAGAAGCTGTGCTCTTTTGCACATGACTGTTCTGACATGCAGTGGCTGCTGTGTGGGACAGAGAGCCTGCGCCTTTGGGAGTCACCACCACAAGGGTATTGCCAGATTCAGAGGAAAAGTTTGATCCATCCCCGCCAAGGGAAGATTTAGTCCTAATACAATGAGCTGCAATGAATTCCTGTCCTGTTATTCTCAATCAGTGTGCAATCCTTTAAAACTGGACCCCTGTTCAGCCCTGGGCATGGGTGACTTACAGAATGCTCTGCATCACGCTGAACTCAGAGGGTCTGCCGGCACAACACAAACCTGTCTGTGCCCAGGCCAGGTGTGCGGGGAAGGTGCTGCTGTACCACTCCTCAGGGAGTGGCACTTTTTCACAACCACAATCCCAGCTACTCCTTTCCCTCTCACATTTAACATTCCCACCTCTCCAAAAGGATTACTTTTCAAAAAACCCAGCACTGTCTTGGATCAATAGTTCCAAAAGCTGTGACAGCCACTTATTTTTTAAGAAGTCTCTATATCGCTAGCCAGTGTATCTGCCCTGGGGACAAGAAAACCCTTGGGAAATCTCCCACTGCTTTAACGGACGGAAGATGTTCAGCCCGGCCAGTGAACTACCAGCACAGAAAACTCACAAATTTACAGCCTTGGTTCATTTTTTCATGTTGTCTCCACAAATCTTTCTCTGCGAATTCTGCTGTTGACACCTATGAGGGACAGATATTAGTGGAGCAGACCTTGTGATGTGCACTGAGACAAAGTCTTTTGCATCCATGCTGACAGCTTTTTACAGAGGGAAACAAAAATAAACTTTAAAGCAATTAGTTACCTTTCCCCCCATACGCTCAGAAAAATTATTTTAAACTCAAGCTCGAGATTGCTGCTGGGTTCAGGGTACACAACAATATCAGACTCAGCACCTGCCTGCAGAGTGTTTCACCCAATTCCCTGACCTCCAGCAGCACCCCTGGCCAGTACCAGCTGTGCATCCCTGCTGTCTGTCCCTCACAGGGAGCAGCGACCCGCCAGGGCGAACCTGTGGGCACAGCAGGTGAGGGGGCACAGGAACTGCTGGCCCTGCGCAGCCTCACAGCTCCCACTGCCTGGAGACCAGGTCGGGCACACACACACAGCCCACCACACCCTGTTCCCACGGGGAGCAACGTTAAATCACACGGCACAGGCAAGGGACTGTGAACATCTTTAGCTGCCTTTAAAATCAATAGGATCAGCGAAATTCTGTCTGAAGGGAGGGCGAGTACCCTTTTTTTTACATACATATATGTAAATATTTTACTGTCTGCCAAGTGAAAATGGTGTTTGCATTGCGGTGGCATGATCTAAAATGCAAAGAGAGCCAAACTGTGATGATACATCAAAAATAAAACATTTTGCTAATGTTTCACTCACGTCTTCCCTAAGCTGCTGCAAACTAGCAGCTGAAGCAGTGCGGGGTACAGCCCCCCCTCCAGTAAATCACGCAGCAGCCCCAGAGGCACCATCCCACACCTCTCAGTGGCTCTTCCAGGCCCTGTGACTGGCCCCTGGGAGCAGCCCCTGGCGGGGGCAGACAGCAGTCATCCAACAGAGGTGGCAGCCAGAGGCAGAGCAGTGGGAGCACCCCCGCTGGAGCTACTGAGCCTGGCCAGGTACCTGTTCACAGGTGCCTCTTGCTGGGATGAGCCAGACAGAGCAGGCGTGGCATGAACAAAATGGGAGAGGTCTGCATTTCTATTGGGTTAGTTTTGCATGGGCTGGGGGAAAGAAAGGAGGGAGAGGACAGAGGAGTGGGAATATGAGATGGTGAACCCTGAGGACCATGGGGAATGCAGAACTGGCAGCTCATTTGCATGGGAAGTGAGAACAAACATTACTCCTTGCGACTCTGGAGGAAGCACTCGAGAGAAATCACTGCCTGAAAGCAGCCGGCAGAGCAGCTTCCAGGGCCCTCCACCCACGGAGCAGCCGGCAGTGTGGCTCCTGGGAAGCGCCGCTTCTGCCTCGCAGCACCAGTGCTCGGAAGGGCAGCTCTGGCCGGGCTTGCGGGTTCAGACTGCAGGGGTGTTTTACCTGCGTGTCAACATGCACACAGCTACAACACGCGTGCTGCTGCGGGCGTCCCCAACAGCCGAGCTGCTTCTCATTCCATGCACATCCGACTGCCCCTTCTCCAGAATTTCAGATGTTCGGAATGGCGCAGAAATTGCAAAACGCATTTCTTTTGAAGGAGGCACGTTTAGTGCCCAGCCCTGCACACCCCCACACTGTGCGGTCCCCCTTTTCTTTAGACTCTTCTGGCTGTGTGCTGTGTGGCACTGTGCCCCCAGGCCCAAGTCCTGCTCCATCGTGGGGCTCTTTCTCTACACCAGCTGTACGCACGCTTTCCTGACGCCTTCCTCCGCTGCAGGAAGTACAGTTTGGAAGGAACAAACCCCTAAACATAAGCAGAGCCCTTGTGAAGTCAAAAAGGTTCTGCCTTGGCTTCAGTGCAAATGAATCGCTTGCAAGGTCAGAAGTGCATCGAGATCCAAGGGCAACAAGCAAATATATCTCAACATAAATGGGGGAGAAATCAGGAATAATAAATAATATGCAACAGAATATGGTTCAGAGAGAGTTTAAGTCAAATAACAGCAGCAAGTGACCTTTAAAGAGAAGGTTATACTTTCCTTTGCTCAGTAAAAGAACTAATTTCCGTCACAGCAAGAATCTGGCAATTGTTTCCCAGGATCTTTGAGCTTTTATATTCCTGCGTTTCACTTGACCATGCTATAGTTAAGCTGCTTAAATATATATATATACGCATGCTTAAACTGACAGAGGGCAGGGGTAGATTGGACACCAGGAAGAGATTCTTCCCTGAGAGGGTGGCCAGGCCCTGGCACAAGCTGCCCGGAGAACCCGTGGCTGCTCCATCCCTGGCAGTGTCCAAGGCCAGGTTAAACGGAGCTTGGAGCAACGTGGGACAGTGGAAGGTGTCCCTGTCCATGGCGGGGGGTGGCACTGGATGGTCCCTCCCAGCCCAAACCTTCCTGGGATTCCACAGCAGATTTTGTTCTGCTCTGTGCCCCGTCCCCCACCGCGAGCAGCAATTCCTGCTGGTGAAAGGAAGCACAGGGAGGTACCAGCAGAACTGCCAGTGTTGCAAGTTCTACAGACCTAAGCACAGTCAGTGTCGCATCAAGATGTTTCCCTTGACAAACGCAGCACTTCTGCGAAGTGATCCATTACCAGCCACGCGCTCTGGTCAGAAATAGCTGGCACAAGGAAGGTTCTTAGCAAAACCACAGCAAGGAAAGAACAAATCCCTGGCTGCCTCCTGTCCTCACATGAACTGCCAGAAATTCCTAATAACTTACTGGCTTAATTACAGCTATTCTGGAGTTCCCGGACTTCTTCTGATTTGGAGCACAATGCAGCCCCTCTTTCACTAGCTTTATTTTGGGGAGTAAATATTTATATTGTGTTCATAATCCGTGGGCAGACTAACCAAAAAAGGCAACTCCACACGAAGCACTTTTATAAAGCCACCTGGAAAGGAAGAGATGCTGCTGCCACCTCTCTTCTTTCCTTGGGGGGAAAAGGGAGGGACTTTTTGATCTCTTGGCATCCCACATATTGGATGCAAGGATGCCATGAGTGCAAAGGAGGGGAGCAGATTCCCCTGTCTGTTTCAGCCTTAGCCCCATTTTAAAGGGGTGGCTGGGAACCTGGATTGAAACATACAAAAAAAACCAACCAACCCTCCTGCAAAGAATCAAACTTTTGGATTTTGCCAAAAACACATTAAAAGTTGCGGCTTAACACATGGTCCAGGAATAGAGGCAGCTTCAACGTGGGCCAGCCAAAGCCAGCCCTGCCCAGCAAGCAGCAGGGCGATGCCATTGTGAGCACCTGGAATGTGGCACAGGGACAGCACCTTGGGCTGGAGGAAGGTGTGAGGGGGACAGAGATCCTAGAGCCACAGAACCCTTTAGGCTGGAAAAGCCCTCGAAGGCCATGGAGTCCAGCCCCCAAGCCAGCACTGCCCTCCCACCGGAGCGGGCTCTGCTCCAGGGCATCCTGGCCCTCCGAGCCCGGAGGCTGCCATGGGCTCTGCCTCTCACATGCCATCATCAGGGCAAGGGATTTACTGCCTGCAAATGAATTTCAACATTTAAACGGCCCAGGCTCATCTGCGGAGCAGCTCTAATACACTTTAAGCTCCCTCGAATGTATAAATGCTTAAAGCTATTACAATCTCTTTGTTATTTTACATCAGGCATCCCATTAACTATTTTCTTACTTCGATATAATCAGTGTTTACCATTATTTGGAGATTAATTCTGGATAATGAGGCCACATGGCCTGTCTCGTCCAGAGGCCAAGAGCCGGTTGGCAAGGCAGGGCAGCCCTGCCATGACAGGGAGCCCCTGTCCTGACATCCTGGGGAGCAGAGGACAGGACCCCAAAGCATGTTAGGATTTTCCATTTAAGCTCACACTCCCAAAACACAGAGGGATCTGCTCCCTTCCCCTCCCGGCCACTACCGAAGCAAAGACATCCTCTCCCGTTTCCATCCCAACACAAGGTGCCTGAAGTGCTCAGGCGCTTACATCTTATGTAAATATATTTAACAAATCAGAGCGAGTTCCATACTTCAGACATCCATCATTTCGCTCTTTGCATATAAAACTGGCAGGGAAATTTCCATCCCAAAACTGCAAGGTTAAAATGCTACACCTGACTAAAGCATCTATAGGAGGGAAATTAGAGCAATCCTTTACTTCGATAGAGCAATGGAAGTACACTACAAGGAAATTCTTGGGGGTGCAAACATTAGCATGGGAGGGATTTTCAGGTGACAAAGCAGCACAGCTCTCAGGATGATAGCCAGCCTTTTCCAAGGCATCCCAACATCTCTGGCTTCAGCTTGGCTCTGGATCAGCCACAAGCCCAGCTATCCTGGAAGACAGTTGCAGTCAGCTCTCTGTCTGGCCGAAACCCACAGCACAGGGCACTTACTTGTGCCCTTTGAACGTCTTCACATCTTCTCGAGCCCCTTTTCCAGTTTATTGAGATTTCTGAACATTACTCTGCTCCTCCAAGCGTACCTTGGACCCTCAGCTCACACCACCTGCACACCGACAGCTCCCCAGAGTTACCAGCTAATGGTCTGGGCATTATTTAAGCCAATTTTTCAGCTACCTCACTGTCAAGTTCATCGTGTCCAGGCTCAGCTGGGAGGTTTCTCAGCCTACTGATTCCCCTGCCACCAGCAACTCCCTTACTCCAGGGTGAGATTTCACCAATTTTCTCCGTGTTACATGCATTCATCATGCACTAGGCAGTGACTGTCTCAGAGAAGACTGAGACACGTGCTGTCCCAAGAAATGGGATGAATCATGTTATTTCTAAAAAGAGTCGGGGCAACTGCACACCATTCTGCCGAGAAGAGTCAGCCGGGAACTGGGGATGGCTGTGGAAAGAAGAGGATGCAGCAAGATCTTCCACAGATGGGAACTACCACAGGCCCTGTCCCTGTCCAAACCAACAGCTTTCCAGCAATTAGCACTGACTAAGGATCTCAAATTGACTTCAATCTGCTGCAAAGTGACTCTGCAGCAAGGCTGTCACAACACTTTGGAATCAGTGCTGAGGGCTGAGATGAGTGAAACTGGGGGTTGTGGCTCTCCACCACAGCCCTGGCAGAGTGCACGCTTTCTGTTCCCCACATCTCAGCCTCTGAGTTGCACAGGAAGCGCGAGAGATTTTTGTCTCCTTTGTAATTATCTATGCAGTGCCACTCTTCCTTCTTGCTCTCATTTTGTCCAGAAGAGTGCCCCTGACGGAGGAGCTCAGTGCTGCTCAGGGGACCGAGCCAGAGAGCGAGCACCATCAGGGTCCAGATCCGTGGAAAACCCGCGCAGAGGCTTTGCTCCGAGCTCCCAGCAGCCCAACCACGACACAGGGCCAAGGCCCGTCCTGCGCCATACGGCAGAGCTGGGTCCTGCCCTTTCCTCCGGGGTCCCACCAACAGATCTCAGTTTTGCTCTCCTGTTTTCCTCCTGGCTGGTTTCTACACAACAGAAGAAGACGTGGTTCGGTTTGTTCCGTGACTGTGGGGAAGAGTGAACACACAGCACATGCAGATGAAGCAAAGTATACGGCAGGTCCCTCTGCAGTTATGCATTTTGCTTTATGGTGACAGGCAGGCTTGGAGCCCAATCTCCAGCATAAAAATCACATCAATCAATGTCAACACACTATTCATACATCAGAAGGACAACACTGGCTTTAAATAGATACCAGCGGTTGCAGAAGACAAGGTGCTTCCAGAGCTCCATCTCCGAAGAGCCTTTCATCTCACCCAGAAACTGAAAGCCCCTAAATATAGGACTACTGTTAAAAATTCATGAGCTTCAGCAGCTATTTATCAAAGTCATGGAAATAGGATATTTTCATGATGGTGAATGGCTTGACATTCATTACTAATAAGCAAATGTGCCCTTTATTACCATTTAGAACAGAACACCGCTACCGATACCCGAGGAACACTGCATTATCACCGGGCGTTAGCATTAGCTTTGCTACAATACACACATCATTCCTGCCATCTGGACGCCTCACGCTTATTAGCTCACAGATGATGATGATGTGGATGAGGCCAGCTTTGTGGAGCCTGACCGCACGAGGCTGCCGGGAAGGTCTGTGCCAAAGGTGGGACGGTGCCGTGGTGCTCCTCTCCATGGGCCGTGCCCCAGACCACACTCAAGAGTGATCCCTCCCTCCCTCCAGGCCCCTGGATGCTCTCAGCAGAGCCCGCTGAAGAGTCCCAGCTCCTTGGTGGCTGTGGCCACCGGCCCAAGGCAGCACCCCCTGCTCACTGCAGGGCTGCAGATTAGCAGCAGGGACACTGCTGGTGTGGCTACAGCCCAGGTGACAATGCTGACTCGGACATCACCAGTGGCAGCTCCTGTCACACCCCACTCGCAGCCTCCTACCGCAATCACTTGGCCTTAAAGGATCAATCAGAATGCAGCCTGACTTCCATGCAGAAGAAGTGAAAGAATAGTTCCTCTCTGTGGTGGTTTAAGTTTTTCATGCCTTTTATATACGCAAACATTTATACACTCTCTGTGCTGACAAGTGTGGTGATGTATTTTCCTT